>JACEGR010003277.1:0-108435 GCA_014170235.1 Listronotus bonariensis
GTACATAATTCCTGGATACCGAGTTTTATTAAAATGCGTTTAAAACATATCAGAAATTTTTGAAATGCATGAATAAAAAATATTTATATCCCTTTAACACCCCGTATCTTCCTTATCATTAACTTTTGGATATAGGTATGTTTGTTTACATCCTAAATGGGTATTTTCGCATAAGAAATCTGTGGTTTTTCTGTGTACCATTAATTAGCTGACATTTATCAGTATCATATGTATATAAAAACACGAATGACTAAAAACTATTCGACTAAACACTATCAAAATCTCTAAAATAAAACGAGTCCGAACCAATAATATGGAACTCTAAACTAACCATAAACATTAACAACTGGAAATCCTTGCAAAATATACAACCAAAATGAAAATGGAAAATTTCCCAGTTTTTACCAAACAAAGCTTCGACAAGGCACGACTCTGTCATCAGCTGATAATGCTACCAACTTTGAACAGAGCTGCCAACCGAAATCGTAATTCTCACACCATCACGTCCCTGATAAAAGCTATCACCGGTCTTGCTTATGTCTAGACACTTCTCATAAAGAAACTCTGCTGCAAATCAGGGCGAGTTGAGGGCATTTCACTTTTGCAATAGGAAGTTTTAAAGACTAGGTACAAATAATTTTACTTCCTTAAAAGGATATCCATGTTATAAGAAATACATAATTATATTTATTTTTTCTTGCTTAATCTGATTTTTTATTATGTGTTGAACTAGATACTTGATTACTTTTGTAACAGCCTCAACCATTATACCGCGTCCCTGTGAAGGTCGTTACATATGCAAATCGAGGCTAGAACGGTGTGTAGCAGGAAAAGTGATCTCAGCAGGACTGCTAATTATTACGACTGCAGCTGTTACAGTTAAGAATAATCATAATTCAAATGTGTTTTTATTACCGATTGTGATTTGTAATAAATATGCACGAGTAATAGTAGTTTTAATTAAAGAAAAAATCAATTGTCGTTTGTCATTTGCATATATTGACACTTTTTTATATTTCTATTATTTTATTGAATCAAGGTCAAGAAAAGAAAGCTTGATAAACATTAATACAGTTTATTTGATGCATTCAAAAACGCATGCACCTTCCTAGCCATGTAATACAAGCAGTGGCGGCGCCAGGGGTTGTCGCGGTGTGACGAGCGCCCAACCTATATACCGGGGTATACACGGTCATGCAAAACTGTCACATCTGTCAAAAAGGCCAAAGCTCGCGTGCAAATTTGACCGTGTGTATTAAAAACTGCCACATCTGGCTTGGCATGCGACTCGATGTCCGAGTTTGATTTTTCGTGGCGTGCGTCGTGCAAACTTGTGCATGTGAAGGACAAGTCAGTTAAAGTTTCAGCAGAGACAACAATGAGACGAGCAACTAACTGTAAATAAATTATTCGAGAGAGAGATAGCTGCTGGGCCTTCCTTGTCTGTCTTCAAGGAAGGCAAACGCAGATGGCGCGTGAGTCGACTTTATCGTTTGCCCGCCAAATTCAAATTATATAGCTGTGCTATTTTTGCCCTTAATGTAAGGTACTTGTTTTTGTTTCCTATTAATATAAAATATTGGGGTTTAGTTCAATAATTACACGCACCTTATTACAAATGTCATTTATTTGGTTTTTATAAAGATTTTTTCTTACAGATAACCATGTCAATATTACCTTAAATCATCTGTTGAAAAGCACAAATTTAATATATACACTGTGATCACTAATAAAAGTCAATATTCAAAGTCCAATTAAAGGTAAAAAACCACGAAACACACAATAAATCACAGAAAATGTAAACAAACTGTCCAAACAAATCGGCCATTGAAAAATATCAAACACAAATATCGATTAACATTTCGGCGAGACTGCCTGCGGCAACGTTGTCAAGTTAAAAATATTCGATTCATGGTATATTTTCTTTCTCTTAATTAGATGTGAGCCAAAAAGGACATTAAAGTTTACATGCAGAAATTGTAAACAACTTGGCAACCAGGACAAAGCGATGATTGCTCCATCTACGATAGCCTGCCATGATGAAAGACAAAGACATATTTATTGGAACTTGCGTTAAACCAGAAAGAGATAAATACAATGGACAAATTGTTAGGACCAGTTACTCGTCTCATTGTTGTCTCTGGCATCGTTGCAAACTTGTGTGTAGGAAACGTCGTTAACTTCAGTTTAAGACGCGGGGTAATATTGTTTGTTTTGAGTTAACAAAATGGCTTATTGGCGCCTGGAAGATGTATTGCATGATTTTATAGATATGTACCAAAGCTATTCATGCTTTTGGAAAGTTAAAAGTAATGAATACATTGACAAAAATGAAAAATCTTTTACCAAATTACGCTTATGCTCAAGTTGATCACACCACCAGCTGCCAAAACTGACGCTGAACTGACAGGTACATCTGAATCGTGTGTATCAAAAGCGTAATTTGACATTTGCTCTCATGCAAGTGCGTTTCAGGTTTGCATGACCGTGTATTATCCTCCGGTTATTGTCCTTGCCCAACCGTTCGCCCAACCGGCTTATAAACCAAAAAAGCAAAGAAACGCGACGGAGCCCAAGAAAAAAACATCCCAAATAATCCAAATCACGGAATTCTTGAATAATGATCGATGGTCGCAATATTAAAAATTAATATTATGTAGCGCAATGTCATTAGAAAGCGAGAATTAAGATTTTGGTCTAAAATTTAAATAAAAATATAATATCCTATCAAAAATATTTATCGAATTTTCTCCCGTCAGCTTATTTAAAAAAATAAATAAATTACAAAATAAAAGTCATTTATTAAACCAAGGTTAGTTTATATTTAAGTTTGCGACATATCCTCAACTTTTAGGCGGTTTGAGGTCGGGGACGCAAGGAAGGGCACTTCACTAAGAAAAGTTGGCAAGACTGGGTAAAATCAAAGCTGATGATCAACCCAGTGGCGTCTAGAATTGCGCATTTCATTTTGCATTGTTTTGGAAGTGATATTTGTTGAAAGATGTAATTCCAAATGTTTTTTATTTAAAGTAAAAGAATTTACAACCTACTAATAATTAAAAACTGTTGTATAAACGGTTGTTCTACTAATACAATAAACTGTATATCTCCGGCACTGAAGAACATGTCCGAAAAATGGGAGATATGACGTCATAACACGTCAAAGCAATATGGCCGAATGTCGTGACCCTATATAGACCGACTTTGTATTAAATAGAATAGGGTACCTATATCACTGGGAGTGGAATTAAAACAAGCCATTTTTGGGTCTTGTTAAAATTTTATTTTATTGCATTAAAATAATTTCAACCGAGTGCTAATGAACCTTTGTTTATAGATTGAAACCCTTGTATTGTAAGTAATTTAATATTAAATATTTCATTATTTTATTTCTTTTAAAGTAATAAACTTTTATTATATTGTGTAAGAGCAGAATAGTTTTTCATAATGTATAAAAGTTTTAATTTTCTTAAAATGTTAAATAAACTTTTTAATTTTATTCTGGAGAAAAGCCAAATAATATTTTGTTTCAAAAGTTTGTATAAACCTGAGTTCATAATTTTTTCTTTTTCAAGATACAGAGTGTTAATCTTTTCAAAAAACTAAAAAAATAAACGAGGAATTTGCTGACTCATCTATATATACACTTTTTTTCATATTTTTAATGATAGAATCTGTCATTAAATTTTCTTAACAATATTCTGCAACACTCTGTAGTACAAAAAAGCCTTACTGGTGCCATTTTGCCCACTTCTACAATGTGGACCAAGTTAAACTTACACACTTTTTAACTAACAATAACTTTTCATTTGTTGCGCCTATGTTTTTATTCTTAAAGGGCTAATGGGTAGATGTATTTTCTTTATGTTTGCCAATTTTGGTCAAACAGATTTAGACAGGCACAGGACTTACGGGACCATTTTGGAAAAAGTCCCGTAAGTCCGCTCCATGTCTAAATCTATTTGCCCGAAATTGACAAACCTAGAGAAACTATATCTGCCTATTAGCCCCGTAAAATAAAAGATAGGCACACTGATAAAAAGTTATCATTAGTTAAAAGTGTACGTGTAAGTTTAATTTGGCACCCTGTATATGAGTCTCCTTCTATCGTCACCTCAGTAAAAGAAAAATCCTCGAAGTGTCTTCTTTTTAAAGGGGAAAAAAAGAAAGCCAAACCCTCAAATCAATAACCAGCAGGTGATTAAGAGAAAAGCAAACATACATCTCTATACCTAAAGCCAATTATCTCTTTCTCACAAACAATAAATAAAACAAGATTTGTTGTAGCGTAAGCTAATGACAAAAAATAAATTATTAATCGTATAACCGCAAAGAAGCGGCAAGCAAGAAAGTCCTATACAGTTCCACATACCGCGGTGTTGCATAATTTCCTATCTGTCTCACAGATCCTCGATGAAAATATATTTAATATTTCCGTGTTGGCGAGCGTTGTCACGATTTATAAGCTGCTTGTCATGCGAATGCTGTTACATGATTATTAATATTATTATTATTATTATTATTATTATTATTATGAACAAAAAGTTGAGTGTTTAAGATACAGTGGAAGAGTAAATGTAAAGGAGCGATGCCTTAAATATTTTGAGAGCAGTATTTTATTTGAAGTTTTTGAAACCGAAAATTTAATGATAAGCTTGTGGCTTTAAATTAGGGTATTTTATGTTATACCCTATTCTTTTTGCAAGAGATAGCAATAAAATGTCTCGGGATGGTTAGAAGGTTGTAAACCATAGGCGCACCAGTCTCTGTGCAAGAGACAGGTAAAAATACACCGAATTGCGTTAAATAAGGATTATAGAATTTTATATATATTTTAGTATCTTTCCGTATGTGCAACTGAGTGGTTATAAATTGTTAGAGTATTGTTCAAAGTATTACAGTATTGTAAAATGGCTTCTCCGCCGAAACGCCTCATGTTTCGGACATTTAACTGTAAACGAAAAGCAGATTGTTAAAAACGTATTCGATTATATTAGAAATGATCAAAGCTCTAATTTAGGTGTGGATGATTGTGTTCAAAACTGTGCGTTGATGACTGGGGTAGGAAAAGCGACAATTTACAGAATTTTGAAACAAGAGAAAAGAGGAAGGTATAATTCCACCAAAAAAGCGACCGGGCAAAACAGAACTTTATATAACAGACGACACAAAACAAACAATTCGACGAATTGTACATAGTTATTTTACCGAAAAAAATCCCCACTTTAGATGTCATGTTTCAAGCTGCGAAAAATCATCCACACGTGCTGGAAATAAGTAGAGTTAAACTTTGGAAAATCTTAAAGGTCTAAATTTTTAGTGGAAAAATTCCAAAGAAAATCTTTATTAATAGAGAATGGAGAAATTGTCCATTGGAGGAGAAATTATTTGAGAAAAATAAAAAGCTCGTACTGAAGGAAAGACAATATATTATCTAGATGAGACTTGGATAAATGAAGGACATACCGTTAAAAATATTGGCAAGATAGGGAATATAACTACTGCTCGCCAGGCTTTTAATGAAGGACTTTCTACGGGTTCAAAACCTTGCTTGACTTGGTTTTCTAACCTAAACCAAGTCAAGCAACCGTCAAGGAAGCAACACTTGATAATGCCAACTGAGATGTTGGCGAAACGTCGTAAAGAATGTCCAACAAACGAGGCGGATTGAAAATGAAAACCGGAAAAATACCACTGTACATATATGTATGTATTATGAAGCACAAGGAAAACTGCTTTTCTATGCTATCCACCACGAGGCAGGCGAAACCGGTCTGGGGAGAGAGTCGTGGTGGATAACATAGAAAAGCAGGATGTTTTCTTTTGACTGTCTTTAAAGGGAGTAAAATATTATATATATATATATATATATATATATATATATATATATATATATATATATATATATATATATATATATATATATACTATATTATGCTACATTAATTAACGAACACTAAAAATATATTTTGATAGGAGAAAAAATAGTATGTGCAACTCGTAGGAAAAGCGATATATTTCCGGATGATGCGATGGTGAAGTCTGCTGCATCCACCAAGAGTCCGGAATTTTGTTATGATAATAAGGAATTAAAATACCTTAATCTTTATTTCTACAAGCTGTCGTTACTATTTTGAAAAAATTGGCACCACCGTCTCCTGACCTTGTTTACAGTTACTCGACTAATTAATACATAGACTAATAACTGTCTATGGTCTTACGCGTGTTTCAGTTACTGCCTATAGCAAAAAATCTGTTTAATTATTAAAAGTAGATCAATGTTTAATGGGTTAGTTACTTTAGTATCATTAGATAATAACTATTAGAAATAAGTAGAGTAAGTTCTAGCTAAAAGATTAAATTACGTGAGGCGTTTTTTTGCGTTTTTGAATCCTCTCTTCCTCCTAGTGAGATTTGGTGATATTTGGTTCAACCCCCTCCTCACCCCCATTCTCACGTAAGATGTGTGTCGTCGAACTTATTTTGAAGAGTAATAACAAGGCTTTCGACCCAAAAAGTAACACTGCATCACAGAAAACATTTTTCCTGCGAGGATCTGTCCAAATCTCGTTAACTTTTTCCTGTTTTTGGCGAAGCAAAGAATAACGCGATATTTGCACCTCCCCGGTGAGACTAGGTGTGATTCAAGTAGACACCCTCTCCTCCTAAATAATTCACGTAACTTATAGACGCCCCCTAAGAAATATCAGTTTAGTGAATTTTTAAGAAACATTTTTGATAAACATATTTAAGCTTTTTAATTTTTCTTTTATCATCAGATTACTAGCTTCAGTAATATTTTTTATTAATAAAAATCTTTAAAAATGGTTATATATTTTGCAACTATCTTTTAAATTTACCTGAGACGAAATAGTGCGACTATAATTTTTAAAATTCGCCCCAGGATTAATGACAATAAAAGAGGGAGAGAAAAGAGGGGAGAGAAAGAGGGGAGAGAAAAGAGGGGAGAGAAAAGAGGGGAGAGAAAAGAGGGAGAGAAAGAGGGGAGAGAAAAGAGGGAGAGAAAAGAGGGGAGAGAAAAGAGGGGAGAGAAAAGAGGGGAGAGAAAGAGGGGAGAGAAAAGAGGGGAAAGAAAAGAGGGGAGAGAAAAGAGGGAGAGAAACAGTTGTCATACACCAACACAATGAAAATTAGCCCACACATGCGACTTGTAATTAGTTAGATCAGCGATCAGGCCTGTTACTTTTTTATTTTTTTTTTTAACGAAGTTTTCTAGGAAACTATGGGTTCACACTTAATTTATATGTAAAAAATATTCATAGCGCACTTCCAATGTCATAATTTTGTCAATATTTTACGAATTCTAACCAGTCCGGCTGTCAACTGAACACAGCCCTATTCTGCGGGATTTTGTATCATGCGCATTGCATTTTGCAAAAAAAAACATTATTATTATAACAGTTTCAAAAGTAACTCTTTGGGCTCTCTGTGACGATTTCCTTGCAGCCAAGTCATAATAGTACCTGAGCCAACAATGAAATTGACTTCATGATAATAACTCTCGTTTTACACTAAGCCGGACCCGCTGAATAGAGTGATAAAAAATTATATGGGTTTGCCGAGTTTCCGGATTCTTAAAGTGTGAAAGGTCCCATACACTTCGATAGCATGGGTCCGTCGCCCGGCTCTGCTAATGTGAAAAGGCAGTAACTCTTGTTTTACATTAGCGGGAGCCGGACCGACGCTATCGAAGTGTATGGAGTTTATGAGACCTTTCACACGTTAAGAATTACAGTATAGTTAGACCCATATTTATTTCATTCTGAAAGCGATGCCGCCAAGTACACAAAAATAAAGTAAATAAACCCTTTTGTGAACAATGATTTATTGCAGCAAAAATATTCAACCCGAGGACTACTCCACGCGTTACAGGTTTTATGGTACGCCAGAGACGAAATAAGAGGATGTTTTTTTAAGGTCCCATACACTTCGATAGCGTGGGTCCGTCGCCCGGCTCTGCTAATGTGAAAGGCAGTAACTCTTGTTTTACATTAGCGGGAGCCGGACCGACGCTATCGACGTGTATGGAGTCTTATGAGATCTTTCACACGTTAGGAATTACAGTATAGTTAGACCCATATTTATTTCATTCTGAAAGCGATGCCGCCAAGTACACAAAAATAAAGTAAATAAACCCTTTTGTGAACAATGATTTATTGCAGCAACAAATATTCAACCCGAGGACTACTCCACGCGTTACAGGTTTTATGGTACGCCAGAGACGAAATAAGAGGATGTTTTTTTAAGGTCCCATACACTTCGATAGCGTGGGTCCGTCGCCCGGCTCTGCTAATGTGAAAAGGCAGTAACTCTTGTTTTACATTAGCGGGAGCCGGACTCGACACTATCGACGTGTATGGAGTCTTACGAGATCTTTCACACGTTAGGAATTACAGTATAGTTAGACCCATATTTATTTCATTCTGAAAGCGATGCCGCCAAGTACACAAAAAGAAAGTAAATAAACCCTTTTTGTGAACAATGATTTATTGCAGCAACAAATATTCAACCCGAGGACTACTCCACGCGTTACAGGTTTTATGGTGCGCCAGAGACGAAATAAGAGGATGTTTTTTTTAAGTACGTGATACGTGTTTTCGCAATATTTTTATTTATTTATCTAAAAAATATGTAATCAGGCTCTGTCAGAGGCTATGTGCTTTTGAAAAGGTTTGTTTACTTTATTATTTTTGTGTACTTGGTGGCATTGCTTTCAGAATGAAATAAATATGGTCTTAACTATAACTGCTTGGCTTACCTCATTTTCGGCCGTCGGCAAACTTTATATAACTTTTTATCACTCTGTCCGGTGAATCCGGATTAGTGTGAAACGAGGGTTACCCCTTTAAAACCTGTTTCTTTCGAATTTTCATACCGCGATACATGGAGGCGGAGCTTTAAACAGCTTATCAATCCTTTGCCACTTTTGGCACAATGTTTAAAAATTGCATGTTAAACATTGTGGTAAACTTGTTTCACAAAAAGTGATGCGCTCGCCCAGTGCGACACCCAAAACATATTAAAATTGACAGGCTGGGCAAAAGCGGCGCTTCCATATATGGCGGTCTAAATATTCATGGTAGACTCCACAAAAAACCTAAATAGATTTTAAAAAGTTATGATTATGAAGACCATTTCATTGTTGGCCAAGAATCTATAAATCCAGTTTCCGTTTGTTCTCAGTGTGGTAGAACGTTGGAAGGGAGTACATGCGGCTCTCACGTGGTATTGTGCATAAGAAGGCATCTTTTTCTGAACTTAGGCGCTGTGAGTGAAGATTCCTATAACCTGATGTTTCCTGTTTGGCGTGCTGCACGAGGTGTTTTCCAATGGCGGAAAATGCGCGATACCAGTATCAGTTCCAGGATGGATGAAAGTTATGCCACTTCCTAATTTCAAGATTAAATAAATAGTGAAAAAATCCGGAATTACTGGGAGCTACAAAGCTCGACTATCCAGATTTTCCCCCGAATGTGCTGGTAAATTGGATGGATATGGGACCAGAGCCAAAAAATAAAACCTATCTAAATCTAAATAAGCTAACAACCCTCTGAGCTCGCATTTTTTGTTTTCTAACAAGATGGTGAACCCGTCGAAATTCTTAACTAGAAGACTAGTTTATTTTTAACACGCTTTTATTAGCTTGGGTTGTATGTATGTATGTAGGTAACGGAATCTTTAAGCTTAATTTTCACCAACTTCCAGCGATTCGATTTCTTTGAAACTCTGCACACGTATCAAGGACCCATGACAATGCAATAATCTGCAAACAGTATCCCGTTATCCTGATTAGGATCGCCAGGATAAATAAATTCCTTTATAGATTTTCTATAGGAGAGTAACAGAGAAATAGCCAGTGCGCGATCTGCGCATGCGTGCAGTTTCGGACGTACTCTCAGCATAAGGCTGACAGAAACTTGTTCGTAGTAGTTGCGTTCTGAAACCCCATGCAACAGTGAAGCTTTAAATGAAATGATTAGATTACGAAATAGTTCGTGAAACATTTCAATATCCCATGTCCGCAGAAAACTAATTGATATATCGAACTAAAAAATGAAAAAATAAATAATAGTTTAAAAAAACTAAAAAACAAGCTTTTATATGCAACCGAACTAAAAATTAGAAAATAATGTTTCATTACAAAAAGTTTGTATTATGGTAATAAAAGGTCAAACAATGAATCATAATTATATACCTCAAAATAGAATTATAATAAAATTTAAGATAATAACAGAATAATTCACTTCAGAATAAAAGCGTGGGGTGCTTAATATATTAAATATTATAATTATTTCATTTGTAAATATCTATGAGGGAAAAGTTATGAAAAAATAGTAAAATGCACCCCACGCTTTTTTACTCTGAAGTGAATTATTCTGTTATTATCTTAAATTTTATTATAATTCTATTTTGAGGTATATAATTATGATTCATTGTTTGACCTTTTATTACTGTAATACAAACTCTTTGTAATGAAAAATTATTTTCTAATTTTTTAGTTCGGTTGCATATAAAAGCGTGTTTTTTAGTTTTTTTAAACTATTATTTAACAATTAAACAAAGACAAACTGACAAACCAGCAGCGCTTTTTCATAAAGCCGTATTGTTAGTTCTTTAAAAGCCATGTCCGAGAATAGCTAGCCACGTTCCCATTAATTTTATGGGGTCTACAAAGATACAATCGGACTGTGTGTTGCATTTAGACCTCTTTCAGAGAAAGGTGTTAAAAATCACACAATGTGTTTGAATGGTCGTGTTATGCAAGACTGTTGATATTTACTTTTTATTTTTGGGTTGTAAGTGTGTTACTTGGAAGGTGCTTAATCGATCTGACATTCACATAAAGTTATTGATAGAAAATACGTTGTAATGTGATTAACACCTATTTTGGTGCTTGTAAGGTTGCAATAATGACAATAACAACTGTAATATTAGTTATTTAATTAATCTATACTAGTGGAAACAATAAATGGATACACAAAAAGTTTTTAAAGTGGCTGTATTTCGCCTAAAAAAGGTCGAACTGAAATTTAAAATAAAAGCATTTTAAAGCCTTGACTTTCTAATTTTGAGATCTTAGGATAAAAAAAAATTAAGCCACGTGTACTGCGCAATCCTAATGAATGCCGAAAAAATAATAATAATATATAGAATTTTTAAGTTGTTTTTTTTTAGTCTAAGTACTTGGATTTTTTTAAACTTAACCACTTTATTGATCGGATAATTTGTTCGTTTAGCTTTAATTTTCTTTTTTCATAGTTCTCACTTCTCGCTGAGATATCCGAGATATCCAACTTAGAATGAAAAAGGACCTTCTTTTCTTTAACCATCATATCTTAGCAACCACTGATCGCACAAGAAAATTAAGAAGAGTATTGAAATCTTCTATAAATATCCTTTTAAAATTAACTACGGTTTTTAGAAAAAAATTCTTTACATTAAGAAATAAAGGGGTTTTGGTGGCTTTTGGAATAACCAGGCGGTAAGTTGCAAATATTGAGAAAAACACAAAAACAAAACTGTCACATTGGGAAGGAGGGAGTTCTGGTTAGTTATTTTGTTAAATTCTCTAATAAAGAGATTAAAAAAAAAAGATTTAACAACCAGACCTAACCGTGACGCCCTCCCTCTATCTGACAGTTTTGCATGAACGTCTGTGGAGCTTCAAACCAATCAAATTACCGGTTCCTGTGCTTTTTACCGTAGTCTATTAGGAATATACAACCGCATTTAGAGTGGATGGTGGATTCGTAGATAAATATGTTAACAGTCGGAAATCTTACACCCACCCTTTTTATAATAAGCGGTCAAATGTCTGTTTAAATATTTTTAATTTAAATAAAAAACATGATTATGACATAGTAATTTTATTATTTACTACCGACACCGTATCAAGGCTTAAATCTTTCTCCTGCCGATACCTATACTGAGTATTACATTTTTCTGTTCAAACTCACCGTTGCATATTAAGTCGTGACGAAGGGTTTTTGTTCGCGGGTGTTTATCTAACGGATAAATCTAACAGTGACAACGGAACATTAGTTTATTATAACAAATACCTTATGAAAATTTATTCAGAACGCCCAAAGTTACATGTCAGTTATATCAAAGATTTTTTTTTATTTAACGTTTATATTTTTAAACCAATCAGGTATTAGTCTTTTCTTTGGTACAATGGTAATTTCTTAAATATGTATTTTTTCTTTTATTTTATTTATATATATATATATACATAGATACACATATATATATACATAGATACACACATATATATATATATATATATATATATATATATATATATATATATATATATATATAATAATAATAATAATAACAAGTAATGTTCTTGGGCATAGAGGCTCCTAAATGACAAAAAAAGAAAAGAAACATAACCTGGTAGAAACGACTACTTGGCTGGTTACTTTAAAATTACGGAGTCTCCAAATAAATGGACAACCCCGGTCGCAATGAAGACGGTGACACGTGTTTCATCCTTGTTGGGAATCATCACAACCGCTGTACATTGCTGACAACTTGACTATGTTTCTAGCCGCCCAAACATAATCCCCGTCGGAACTAAGGGAGTAAGTTCAGCGGCCAGAGCCATCTCGCCAAGCAATTTTAGAACAACCAGCCAGAGCACCGTTAGGTTAAGACGGTAAAAAGGGTGCCATCTAGGTGTAAATGGCGTAAATAGCATGTGCTGTAATACCAACAAACCATAATGGAAACTGGCACACTCATCAGTTCACGGGTTTGTGAATTTCGGATGAGCAGTTTTGCACAACTCCAGGTAAGTCGTTTCCCCCAGGTTATATATATATATATTTATATATATATATATATATATATATATATATATATATATATATATATATATATATATATATATATATATATATATATATATATATATATATATATATATATATAACCTGGGGGAAACGACTTACCTGGAGTTGTTGTTGGAGGCGGTTTCCACTATCAGTGGTGGAACAAGCGCCCGGACTCGAGCGTCATGGGTTTGCACGCTGTGCACCCAATCGTCTATTTACTGAGCTCCCTCACCTTACTCAAGGTATATGCACAAGGTATATGATCAATCAGTAGACAGTAGACTGCTCAGTACGGTAGGAACCAGGCATAGGCATTAACCTACCATTCCTCACTTGTGAGGTTAGGAGTGCTAAGTGAATAGACGATTGGGTGCACAGAGCGCAAACCCATGACGCTCGAGTCCGGAAACCGAAATGGCTTGCTCCACCACTGACGATGGGGACCGAAAGAATTCATTAATTTTAGGCGTTCAACCAATTATAACCGCGGTAATAATTGGTGACAACTTTGACGTATAATACATTGTTTAAACGTCAACATAACCGATTGGTGAATACCGTTTTAGAATTGGTTCTTTGCCTAAAATTGATGATTCTCTCATGTCGATCATATACATTTTCAAAGCTCATCCTCGGTTGTTTTCGTCACTGGCTGCGACTCATCAAACCGACTTCCGTGGAATTCACTCTTAGACGAACACATCCAACATCACTTTATGATCAACCAAGTACCCTTGCCTGGTGCGAACGAAGATCTAGTATAGCCAATGTAATTCAATACCCATCGCGGCATATACCCAGGGAAGTAGTTGTTTTTGGTCCTTATTATTGTTCCCTAGAGGAGCCACTAGCAAAAGTGGTCTCTGGTATTTGGGTCAGAGCTTATGCTCTTGTTTCAGCTTAACGAAAAAATGTCATTCAAAAAATCTTAAAAACAGCCCAGACGTTTTTTGGGCGTTGGAAATTTTTATAGACACATATATATCTATCTTAATTAACCCATCGTGTAGGTAGGTCCCATCCCAAAAAAAATTAGCCCATTGATCTACTGGTATTCTAAACAAATACTGCATTGTCATGTATTGTTAAGCTTATTAGAAATGACGAAATTTCTCTCGTGCATATCATTAGAGATATGAAAATAAGCTGCTAACTGCCGTACAATGGGTTGTTAATGAATAATCTTATAGTTTAGTAAAATTAATGAATAAATCTCACAAACAATATGACAAAAATATTTGTTTTATAAACTTTAAGACACTTTGACAATGGATCAAGGGGTATGGTTTTAAAATATTTTTTGTGATTTGACGGATTAAAATTTAAAATTTGGAAATTTGAGTGGTTGTGTAGTAGTTATTTTGAATATTTTAATATTAAAACATATTTGATCAGTACTTTTTGATATAAAGGAAATTTAAATTTTGTATAATAAAATATTCTAAAATTTTATATATGTACTTTTACTTAGGTGTATATACAGGAAAAAATAAATAACATGAAAAGTTACATTTTAATACCTGTCAACAAAGATAACATGTTGAATTTTTTTCCTGTGACGGAAAAAAGCCTTTATATTTCGGTTGAAACCTATATGAACTTTGAGAAAGTCAGATATTGTTATACCGGGTGATGCATCGCCGGACGGGAAATAGGAAATCCCATGTAATTTTTAATGAGGTCAATTATTGGCTTCCCTAATTATTTTAGAGAAAAATTCCTTGAAGTTTATTGAAGAGCATGCAAATCTACGTACATGATAAAAACTTTAGATTTTTCGGTTAACCCGTTTGCTAGTTAGATGCTAATATATTTTGAAAAATTGTTACATTATTATCGCCTCATATTTATCAACAACAATAAAAATACCAGTTAGCGTGACATAACGTTGTCATTTTGAAATTTAGTGCTTCATTATTATCAAAAATCGTAGAGCCAAAAGATTAACCATGAGTTATACTACTGAAGAAAAAGTATTGATGATTAAATGGTACTATCAAAGAAATAGTTACCAAAAGGTGTCAGACATGTTCGCTGCTCAGTATCCGAATAGACCGATACTCGGAAAATCAACAGTCAATAGGACTATCAAAAAATTTGAGACCAAAGGCACAGTGATAAATAACTGCAGATGTAAAGCTAGGGAGTATCAAAGAGAAGAAAATGTAAGAGATGATAGAGACTTGGAAATTTTATGATGTAAATAAAGTTTAAGTTTTAGGTAAAGTGCCCTCTGGCGGTATTTAAAAAAGTACTCTTGCCTTAAAATTTTAGAATCTGCAATGCTTGATTTGTGTGCCAAATATCAACTGGATTGGTTAAAAAATAAATGCAATATGGCGAAAAACCAAAATAAAAATTGAACTTTGACGGCTTGTAACTCGAAAACGAATGACATTTTGAAAAAAATGTATATGAAGCTCTACCCTTATTTTGTCAAGTAGAATCACCCCCTTAAGTTTCGTGATCGATTTTTGAATCACCCTGTATAACCCAAATAAAAGAATGATTTTAAATTAAATAATTTAATAAAAAAGATCTTGTAAAACTAAAGATTTTTTAATTATTATTTTGCATGAGAAAAGTGCCTAAAGGACGGAAATTAAATGTATTTCTATATTTCAACTGGACTAATAAAAATATAAAGGTAAGAGCTACTACATCTAAAACAATAACTCTCTTATAAATAATACATCAGATAACAATTAATACATTTGTTTTCTTAATAAGTTAAGTAGCCTTAAGAATAAGAATTTACCATGTCCAAAAATTGAGTTTAAGGTCAAAAGTTGCCGTGTTACAGTTCCATTTATTAATTGTTTGGTGTTTTAATTTAAACTTTTTGAATGTTACATTTTGCATAGGAAATGGGCGAGGCGATGTTTTTAAGATTAAATTATTTAATTGAAAATTAATGTTAATTGTCAATTCTAATATCAGTTAATTGTATAGCCATTATGATAAATTATTTGATTTTATTGAAATTATGTTGAACAAAGTATCGAAGCTAAAGGTATTGTGAAATATGAAGTGTGTTTGTTCTAAAAGTTAAGGAATGCAGTTAGTTTTACAAGGAGTCTTAAATATAAGTCTTAATCTTATTTTAATCTAAATACATGCTTGGACAAAAAAACTGACAAAAAATTGTTAAAATTGAATCTTAAATATTTGGTTTTTTGTTCAATTTAATTTTTTTTCTTCAATATTATTATTTAATATGGGGATGTAAAAAGTTTTATAGGATTAGGTGCTATATACCGGGTGTTGCTCCGTCGAGCGGGACATAGGGAATCCCATGTAAATTTTGAAGTGGTCCAATATTGGCTCCCTAATTATTTTAAAAGAAAATATAATTAGGATTTTTTAAAGAGTACGAAAAGTTGTACCCAGTGTACAAATTTCAGCTCGTCTCAGTCCGCCACCTAAGAGATAAATGCTAAAATAAGTTACGAATCTCTTATCTTCTTACTCTCCTTGTATTATTAGAAGTTTATAATAAAATACTAGAAACATTATTTAACCTCTTACTCTCAAGTTGTCAGATCAATGTCACATCATTCTTAAATAATGAAGTACTTAAATCAAGAAAAAATGACTATTATAAAATGGTTTTACCAGGGAAATAGTTATCGAAGAGTAGCGGACATGTTTGCAGCCTATTTTTCCAATAGGCCAATACCAAGTAAATCGACAATAGAACGGACGATAAAAAATTTGAAACTACAGGCACAGCAGTGGCGTAGCCACAGGAGGGCAAAGGGGGCGGTCGCCCCTCCCGCCCCTATGACTTTACGCCTTCTCTGCCAATAAAATATTATTTTCTAAAAATATTTTCTATTTCAGTTTTTATATAATTTTTTTAAAACCAAAGAATGGCTATCAATAATATACCATCACGATTATAAAGTCCTGCAAAAGCTGCTAATAAAATTAGGTTTTGTTTTTAGTACCTATTTTGTCGCCTCACGTTTGTTAACGGGCAAAAAACACTGCAGGTTTCATAAATCACAAGTTTAAATTCTTGATTTATTTAAAGAATTAAAGGGTTTTTGTACTAATATACAAAAAAACTAATGCTTATAGAACCTTTTAATATATATCTAAATGCGCAAAATACATCTATATTTACAGGCATATTACAAAAATATATAAAGGTAACCATATAGGTTTACTTAATAGAATTTTGTTTTTTTACTATCCTGACTAAATTAAAAACTTGACATTGGCTGTTAAAAAAACCCTTTATTATTTTTGCACAAACATAATGCCTCTTCCAAAAAAGTCAGATTAAAAAAAACGATAAAAATAGCTGTTGCTCTGCGCAGGGGCTCGCTAAAAAACCTTTAATAATATTTCGATGCTTTTCTATCCCATGTAAAATCGGAAACTGTATAAACGGTTACAAAAAACAAAACCCTGTATTAAAAGGAACTCCAAAAGGACTTTGCCCCTCCCGCCCCTAAACCCTGGCTACGCCACTGAGGCACAGTAATCAATAATTGCAAATGTGAAGAAAATCGACGTGATCTTTCGCCAAACAATTTTTTCTATGGGGACATTCAAAAACTAAGCTACCAATAAAAAATATGAAAATTTAGTCCAGCTAAGGAATGCTATTTCCGCTGAATGTGCCAGAATATGGATGTACCAACTAGTCAACGTAAGAAATGAGTTTTATAATCGTTTGGGTTATTGTCTGGCAGTTAATGGAGGAATATTTAAGCATTTGATTAAATCCTGATATTTTCGTCATAAATTGATTTCTAAATGTAGAAAATTTTGTTTTATTGTCTTGCGTAACTGTGAGTGCATGTGTTGGAATTAGCTGTAAACTAAAATGAGATGCGAGGATTCTTTTGAAATTTCCGTATAAAATTGTTTAGTTTTGGTAATGACATTATAAATTAATGATCAAATTTTCACTGATAAATCGATATGGTGTTTTTATTGTTGATTTCTAGAGTACAGGGTGCATAATGAGATACTACGTTGCAGAAGTATTAAGCAGTTTACTCTTTACTGGTTGGTTGAAAAATGCTTAAATTTTCATTTTGGGTGGAACTTACTGTGCTCTTCAATAAATCCTAATAGCATTTTTTTCCAAAATAATTAGGGGAGCCAATATTTGACTACTTCAAAATTTACATGGGATTCCCTATGTCCCGCTCGACGAAGCAACACCCGGTATAAAAAAATATATATATTAAAAAAATAATTCCCTTTTTTTTCCAGGGCAAACTCCAAGTCTGCTGATAGTGATCCGCAATCAAGCGAGGGAAGGTATGTATTATTTGCATTGTATCTGATTATACAGGGTACAAAGTATTTATTTGGATACACATAAAGATTTAAAGAATAAAAGTGAAACTTTAGATTTTCAAATGCACATATTATGTAAATGTATGTATGTACGAAGATAAAAAGGACTTACCACTTTTCTTAACTTTCTATGTTTAGGGTAACCCCCTTTTTTGCATTCTTGATGAGTGCAGGACTTCTGTTTTCTATTTTTTTACAATAATTTAAAAAAAAACAGTTAATCCTAATAGTACTGTTCCGAGTATGACCATTTTCAGTCTTACCTTGTTTTTCGTGCCATGACTTAAATCTTCCACTTGTTTGCTAAAACCCTTAAAAAAGTAATTTATGTAACAAGTGCATAAAGTGATACTTTTTTGCGCAGAGTGCGGCAATCCCATGGGTAAAAAAGACACTTTATGCATGAGTTACATACTATATTTTTTCCACAACCGTATAAAAATTTCCCAAAATATCATTTTATACATGTTTTATTTATCTAAACTTATTAATTTTAATTTTTGCAGCACAGCCATTATATTGCAATAAAAAAATCATGGCCTCCTTATTTTTAAGA
The DNA here is from genome assembly GCA_014170235.1 of Listronotus bonariensis. Taxonomy (NCBI): domain Eukaryota; kingdom Metazoa; phylum Arthropoda; class Insecta; order Coleoptera; family Curculionidae; genus Listronotus; species Listronotus bonariensis. The sequence continues at coordinate 18,736 of JACEGR010003277.1, forward strand.
GGCACATATCCTCTTTGTTACTATGCATTTATTATTTGATTTTGGAAAATTGTATGTACTTACTTTTTGTAGAAATAATACTTAAACAGAATAGATTCCTTTTCAATTTCTTAGTCATTTTAATTCATTATTACTATCAATATTCAATTATTTCTATTAAATTTATTTGCAAACTATCAAATTTTAAAACTAGTGACACATAAACTAAAAGAAATAATGACGAAATCAAAGGTAACTTGACCCTTTGGTTCAGTTGATGTCGCGTTTTTACATTGCATAAATTGGTATTTAAGTTCATTGTAGTAGGTATTGAAACAAACCACTTATTCAAAGTGTAAAAAAGCTTCAAAGTGTTAAAAAAAAGTTACTTTTTTAACGCTTTATATAGTGTACTAGACTGGAGTACTTTAACTTCTTAACGGTTAAAAAAACAGCTTTTTTTAAGGGCCGTGGAAAAATAAAAATAAATATTATATACTTTATTACAATTAAAAAAAAACTGCTGTACCAATAGTTAAAAAAGATTTATTAGACTGGTTATAGTTACTTTGTAGCACTTCACCTCCGAAAACATAAAAGACCATTTAAAAGATTTTTTAAATTTAACAATTAATGACAATAACTGCCAAACAGAAACGCCAAAGCAATTTAAACTTTAGAGAAATTATGTTTAAAAAAATAAATCGAAAGTAAAAAATGCTTTCTTGAGAACAAGCTTGATACATGTAATCCTTACTTTAAGTCAATTTTATGTAATTTTTACCTTCACTACTTTTATGACTAAATACCATAAAAGCTTGAAAATAGCTCAAATCATTTTAAAATTAAGATTAACTATCTCTCTTTTAATTGGTTAAGTTTTTTAAATTCTCTTCGAATCTATGTTCAAAGAAAATCAATTTAATAAACTTTTTACTCTAACCATTTAAAATAAATAGATTTGTTTTTTTGTGAACATATCATATAATAGATGTTAAAAACAAGGAATTTATTTGTTAACATCTTTTTGCCATATTATGCAAATAGATTTATTTGTTTCACTTAACTTTAAACAAGTATATGCAAAAGATAATTAAAATAGCGTAAAATAATATATTTTAAATCTTGCAGAATATAAATAAATTTAACAGTTTGCATTTAATTTATAGAATATTGCAAAAGAACTCGTGACTAGGTATAACTTTTTCCAAATATGTAAATTGTGTGATCAATGAAGCTCAAAATAAAAAAAGTGAAATGCAGCTCAAATTTACGAGGGTAGATCAAATAAAAATTTTATCTTTAAAAATATAAATTCAAAGGGAGCAATACAAATATAACTAAACATAAAGAATTTAAAAATTATATTTCCAAGGTTTCCAAGTTTATAGCTTTCTGTCTAGGTTGGGGAATTTTATAATTTTAAATAGAATACCCTATTTTTTATTATTGTAATTTTGGCACAAAACTTATTGTCTTTAATTTTTAACAAAAACAAAATAATATCAAGTTGCCTTTGAAAACAAAAGTTTATTTACTTTATTTACTGTCACTTGAGATTTATTTATTTTGAAGTTTTCGCTTTAAGATGTCGTATAAATTAGAAATAAGAAAAAGTATCTACAAGTTAGTTGGGCGGATACCCAAAGCTGAAATCTGTCGAATATTCCAGAATGAAAACATTTCACGCAGAACCATTTATAGAACAATACTGCGAGCAAGGAATACCATGTCTGAATCTCCCAAAACGTGGAAGACCACATGCATTTACCGCACAGAGGTCAGAGATATTGGTGAGAAGAGCAAAATACCAGATTGGAATGTCAACGAGGAGACTGGCTAGGCAATACAGATCTTCTAAGAGTACGATATCGTTGGAATTGAGGAGGAGAGAAATATCTAAAGAGACGTAAGTGCCCCAAATACTCTCAAGCGCAGCTTCTTCGTATACCAAGATGTTGTCGTCAACTGAGGCGGGTACATTTTGCCAATGAAAAAATCATGATTTTAGATGACGAAAAGTATTTCTGAAATGAAGGAAAACGATGGATTTTATACGGACAACGTAGAGGAATGCCCTGACAATGTTAGATGAAAACATAAAGCGAAATTTGCAGATAAAATCCTTGTCTGGTGCACAATTTCTAACAGGGGTGTATCCCAACCTTTTGTGAGAAGAGTGAGGGGTGAAGCTTTGAATAGTCAGAGCTATATTGATAACTGCCTTTCCAAATTGCTTCAGTTTGTCCGCGAACATCATGCTAATGACGATATTATGTTTTGGCCAGACCTAGCATCATGCCATTACTCAAGAGATACCCAAAACTGGCTTCGACAACACCACATACCTTTTGTTCCCAAAAACGATAATCCTCCAAACTTGCCGCAGGCTCGCCCAATAGAGGATTTTTGGGCTGTACTGTCTAGAAAGGTTTATCATGGAGGCTGGGAAACACAAGATGAGGAACAATTAAGACGGCGAATTTACGAGAAATTAAGAGAAATTGAACTGAATTCCGTCCAGGACCTCATGAGAGACATTCGAAGAAATTTGCGTCTGGTAGAGCAGAATGGGCCACTCCACATAATTCGATAGTATAGTTTAGTTAAGTATTGAGTTGTAATTTATGATAACTAGTTAGTGTTTAAATAAATTTCTTCATTAAAAAAACCGATAAATATTGCGTGCCAAAACTTTTAGGACATACGTTATTATCATTTTTTTACTCCTGCCAATTACGAAGTTATGGCATCAAGCTAAAATATAGAAGCGACCAGATCTGATCAATTATCTCGAAAACGATTCAATCGAAATTCGTCAAAATTAGTACGGGGGAGGAATTGGACATGTTAAATTAAGGAATTGCATTTGCGAGGTTTCATAATTAAATTTTGTTATTTCCTTTCCTTGACTTTTTTTTAAGAATATTGAAAACGTTGCAAAAATTATATTTATGAATTTAGAAAGTCCAGTTTCAACCATGTACTAATTTTGACGAATATTGGTAGCAACTTTTTTAAAAAATTGAACATATTTTTGTATTAATTTCGGAAAAAGCATGAATCCGAAATTGACAGAAGTAAAAAAACGATATTACTAGGTCCTAATAAAGTTGATACAAGCAATTGATCACAATAATAAAAAAGGGTATTTCATTTTAAATTTTAAAATTTCCCAACCTACAGACAAAACGATAAACTTGGCAACCTTGGCACTAAATTTTGTTCATTTATATGTTACGGTTGCTGGGATAATTCACCGTTCCGGTTTTTTCTACTAACCCTGTATGGAAAAATACATTAATTAATTAGTATTGTTTGTAGTTATACCGAATATACTGTAATTAAAAAAATTCGGTTGCACTAAACAACTTAAACGTAAATATCTCACAAACGGTTGACCAGAGCGATTCTTACAAAGTATACGTTTTTTTGTGTAGAAAGCGTACAATCCCAAATCTTCATTTTTTTAGAGAGGGTCAAAAACTGCCCTCTGCCGTCACCCTCGGTTTTATAGAAGAGCAAAAAACAAAAACTCATATCGCGCCCTGTTCTATTCACTTCACGCACTATGTATAATACACAAAACTTTTTCTAGTGAAAAGTAAAAAGTCAAAAAAGATATTCGCTTTTTAAATTGCGCCAACAGCCAATATTATTGAGAGAAAAATGTACGCCACTGGCTTTTTATGCAGTTTTTATATTTTTTTCCTTTAAAGCAACTAAAAATACAACTTTTTAGTGTAGTACATTTTTTGTATCTGGCTTCGCATTTAAGATATTTAAAAACAAACCGACCTTTAAAAAAATAGTTAACGCCCTGTATCTTAGAAACGAAGCAACTCCGGACATATGTTTATAGGAACTTTTCATAAAACGACATAAGCAATCACCCTTTAAAGTTTGGTACCGTACTTAGATTTCCTTATTTTAATTTTAAAACAAGTCATTTTTAAGCCACCCTGTACATCCAACGTTCAAATATTTTTGTGGAAATGTATTTTCTCATCAAGCAGGACTTTTTATAAGGAATAACTTTGGTTTTAATTAATAATAAAAAACGTTTCCCATTTGTTAAGAACTTCCGAAGACACGCTGTATAGACCGAATTTGGTCTTAACCTAAATAGAATGGGTTTTAAACTCCAGACCTTTAACTCCTTTATCATTCGACCCTTATGATGTAACACCACTCACACCACAACATTTCATAAGAAGATCATAAAATTAATATCAGATCTAAATTGCTTGTGCCAAAAAACCCTGAAAACCAAGATATATTACATTATTAAAAACGTTTAAAATAAAAAAAAATTTGTTTTGTACTAAGATAAGTTTAGTTAAATTTTATTATTTTGACTTTACGCTTCTCCAAATGAATTTTGGCCACTGATCTCGATGGATTGCCTGCTAATGTTATAACCTGCGCGAAACAAAAGTTACATTTCATGGGCGAAAAACCGGTTTGTACGCAAGCCAGTTGAGGGTAAACGCACCCGGACCCAAACAAACTATTCGCATTATAAGAAAGAATGTGTTGACCGCGTCCTGGTTTTCTGTTCGAAGTACGGTAGCTAATAAGCGTTACGGTCAGACCGCGGACGAAGGGTGCGGGGTGCCGGTGTTTGTATTTTGCCACGGCTTTTAAGTGCGCATGTTCGTCCACCCACTGCGCGCGGTCGTAAAAATCCGAAAAATGCTTCTTGCCACTGCGGATCTAAATGTAGGTTATCTATGATTTTGGCCCATTACTTGGTTACCTCCCTGTATAGTTAATTTTATTGTAGGATGAAACATAACCTATTATTTAACACACATCAAAACCACAACATCTAAAATTGATATAAACCAAATTTTATGACAGCCAAATCACAAGTGATTAACATAACATTACCTTAAATACACGACATCGTACTTAAGAGCTCATCTTTCCGCCATATTAATTAAATCGTGCTGTTCTTTTTATTAAACTGCCTTCTTAACTGCCTTAAGAACTTTATTACTTGGTAAAACGCCATTAACAAGTCATTAAAAGACAGTTAAAGAGAAATACTTAATTAACTGGGAATATTCTATAATTCTTCGAAAAAAATTTCATTAGCTTAGCTTTCCTTACATTCTATTGATCTATAATAAACAATTAGTTTAGATATAAACTGTTCCAAAACAAAAATAAAGAAATTCAAAAATTAACCCAATATAAAATTGTGTCCAAAACAAAAATTATTGACGGGCAATTTTTTAGACAATACACAACATTTTATAAAAATAAGTTTTTTTGTCGTAAAATTAATAATAAAAAGTTCTCCACGTGTTGCGAACTGAAGTAGACACGTTGTATAAAGCTGTATTTTTATTTTATTATTACATGTAGAATCACCGCCCTAAGTTTCGTATGATCGGTTTTTGAATTATCCTGTATATTTTAATAGTTTTATACAACTAAGCAAAAACAACCTAAATGATTATTTATTTATTTATTTAACAAACTAACCAAATAACAAATTATAAATTAAAAATTGTATACAGTTGCCGAAAATATAATATATTTGGCATATGAGTGGAAGCAAAATGAATCAGGAGATTTGTGTTTGCTCCACTCACATGCCATTAAAAATGCTTGCCTAATTCTATAGAATTAAAATATAATAAACTTAAATAATAAAAAAAATGATTGACAAAACATAAATAATTTAATAAGTTGACTCACTTAAGACACAAACCAAGAGATATTTTGGCAAATCCGAACAAAATTAGTTACAACCCACTGCTTTATTTTAACTTTGATATTTTTATTAAGTTTTGTTCTCAGCCCCATGGGCATCATATTGAGTATTTTAGGTCCGACATAGGTAATATGCCTCTGAGTTCCAGAAAAGAACTGCTGCGGTAGAGATAGGTAATTTCCACTTACAGCTCTGGTTTCGTGCAAATGTGATACAAATTTATTAAATATTTTAAAATTTAGGGAAAAATATATTACTCTTATACAATAGAGTTGTCTAACTGTGCACATACCAGATTCCCTAAATAAGGTGTCAGTTGGAAAGCTGCGTTTTTGCGAAGCATTATCTTAAGAACATATTTTTGAACATTAACTAAGGAGTGTAATATACTGTTGCACGCAGCTCCTCAAGCTATAATTCCGTAACCCATTACTGACTCAACCAAAGCTAAATAAACTAGATTTAAGAGATTAATTGACAAAAATGATCTTAACTGATAAAACTTGTAAACCAATTTTCTCACTTTCTTTGCTGCATATTCAATATGCTCATTCCATTTTAAACACTGATCAAAATAAACGCCCAAATACTTAATTGATTCACAACGTGCTATATTAACATCACATTTACTGTTTTTAAAGTCGTTACAGTTACCTTTATGTAACACAATGCTTTTATTAGCCGGAAGACCTCTCCTATTCAGGGCAAAAGGCATAAAATAAGACTTTTCACTATTAAGTGTCAATATGCTGCTATCCATCCATAATTTTATTTTAAAAGCGCTTTTTCAGCCTTTTTAAATACATCATTTCATTATTTGTCCTTAAACAAGAGCACTCTCCCCGTGGCCTAGTGGACAGAGCTTTGATCTTCGAAGCCAGAGGTCGGCGGTTCGATTCCCAGCGGGGGAGACATATTTAGGTAGTAGTTATTTAAAAATAACGACCGTGGTGGCACTACCGCGTTGTCTAAAAGGTGCTGTAAAATGCAACTGCATGTTTCAGTGCTTGGACAACGTTGACGGAACAGGGGGAACGATGGGTTAAACATCTAATAACCCGACACCCACGGTACTCTGGTATTTAGGCATAGACCTTCGTGGGATGTCAAAAAGATAAAAAAAAAAAAAAAAAAAAAAAACAGTGTCATCTGCGTAGCACACAATCTCAACTGGTTCCTGGAGTTTAAATAAACTATTATCATACAATCTATCCAATAAGATTCGGTGGTCCACGGTATCAAAGGCTTTCTTTAGGTCCAAAAACACAGCAAGCGGTTTTAATTGGAGATATGCTCTATATTGGTTAGGCGGATTCATTTATTGGATGATCTTCTTGTTGAGTACACGCCTGGAAAGAATGGGACCGCTTCGGTCCTGGTCCCGGGGTATACGGGCTGACCCTGTTCAGCCCTATTGACCCCTATGAACTGGCCGATCGCCTGAAACAAAATAAAAGAAAAACCCCCAAAAAAAAACACAAAACACCATTAGATCTAATTTAACAAAAAAAAACCATACAACTTAAATGAAAATACAAAAATGTCATTTATAAAATACCTTGCGAATGCGATAAGTTTTATATAGGTGAAACTTGTAGACCATTAGCTAAACGCATAAAAGAACACAGATTATACATTAAAAACACAGAATTTCATAAATCAAAAATCTGCCAACACGCATTTGATAACAATCATAGAATAAACTGGGATGCTTCGAGTATTTTAGCAAAGAAAACTTGTTCTAAAAACGCAAAATCAAAGAAAGTGCGTATATATTATTAAATAAAGATAATTGTGTAGCATCAATTGACCTGAAGTATCTTCAGGAAAACTAAAAATCAACTAACTTATTACCTTTTTGTCCTACAAATAATAAATACACCGGTTACTTGTCACTCATGACACATATGTCAAACTATTTTCAGTTTGAGATATAAAAATAATCTAAATTTTAATCAATTCTAATTTAAATATTAGTTAATATTTTATTTTTATTTTTTAACTTAATTTTTTAACTTGACAACGGTGGCAGACTTGCCACCGAAACGTCGTTTTTAATTAGATTTTTTGGGTTTTTGGGGGTTTTTCTTTTATTTTGTTTCAGGCGATCGGCCAGTTCATAGGGGTCAATAGGGCTGAACAGGGTCAGCCCGTATACCCGGGACCAGGACCGAAGCGGTCCCATTCTTTCCAGGCGTGTACTCAACAAGAAGACCATCCAAGCGGTTTTAAGTTATTATTAAGACAATCAATTAAAAATTTAGACACATCATAAAGTGCATTCGAATGATATGATGATATTTAGGGTAATAACCATCTGTCCACCACACATACTATCCAAATGTTTTTCTATGCAAAGGTTTTATCACTAAATCTTAAATTCTCATATTAACTGACAATCCTTTTAAGATTACAACAAGAAGCTGTACACATTTGTCAACAATATTGCAGATTAAAATGTCAGATAAAAAAATTAAATGTTGGACATAGACAGGCATGTTTTTAATATCAAGTAGTTTATTTATAATTTATTATTAATATCAAGGATGATAAAGTGTATTTAAGTTGATAAATTAGTTTTCTAGATTACTTGACATTTAATTTTTTTAGAAGACAACTCTATTAACTTCAACGAAGAAGAAGATGCATGGGTTTGAGGTATGACTCGGCAAAGAGAAATTAAATTATATCCGTTTTGAAATAAGAGTAATAATATCAGATCAAATAAAAAGTTGTGATACTCTAAAAAAGGTGCCGTCCTTACACAGTACATACAGTGTGTCCAAAAAGTCTAGAAAGGCTCAAATATCTCAGAGAATTTTAAACCAAACTGAATGAAATTGGGTACTTCAAGATAAAACATATACATGTACAGGGTGTTCATTTAAAAACTTTCCACTCAAGTTATCTTCGAAACGAGACAGATTTGAGAAAATCGCCGAAACACGTCAAGATATTTATTGAGGGGGAACGTTTTTTACAAAAAATTGGACGGCGCCCCTTTAACCCCTTAACCACCAGGGCCACCACTCCAAAATTCTTAAATGAGAAGGCGGGTCGAGTGATACATCATTTTAAAGCTCCTGACGAGTACTTTATAACCCTAGAATATGAAGTCAATATCTTCACCTATTACAAAATGGCGGTACTTTAAAAATTACCTAAATACCTGATTTGGATGGCCATATTTCCGAAACTAATAAAGTTAGATGTACCTAATGTGGTGTTTTCTTAAAGCTCTTTTAAAGGTCTTTTTAATGGTGATACTGGTAGTAATATACAGGGTAGAAGAAAAAGTACATATTTTTTTATTTAAGAACCCTGTATATTATTTTACCATTAAAAAGATCTTTAAATGAGCTTTAAGAAAATACCACATTAAGTACATCTAACTTTATTAGTTTCGGAAATATGACCATTCAAATCAGGTATTTAGGTAATTTTAAAAGTACCGCCATTTTGTAGTAGGTGAAGGTATTGACTTTATATTCTAGGGTTATAAAGTACTTGTTAGGGGCTTTAAAATGATGTGCCACAAGACCCCCTTTCCTTTTAATTTTTCGCAAAATGGCGCCCAGCTGTCACTTTGACATTTAGAGCTGTTATTGATATGTAAAAAATTGCAGACCTTGGTCATAAAATATTGCTTCAAGTTTCATGAAAATATACCTAACGGTTCAGAAGTTAGAAGCGCCCCCTGTACAGCAGTACGCAAGTAGTCTACTAGGAACCTTCTGAGGATGCCAACCACTCGCGCTGGCGAAACATCAAGGATACAAAATCTACAACGTTGGCCGAATAGCCCAAAAAACTTAAGTTTAGCAGAAGATGGCCGCGAAAGCCTTACACAGTATATTATTTTCAAATTGTCAAATTTTAAAACTAGTGACAGAGGAACTAAAAGAAATAATGACGAAATCAAAGGTAACTTGACGAATTGGTTCAGCTGATGTTGCCTTTACTGTAACATTGCATAAATTGATATTTAAGTTTATTGTAGTAGGCTTTGAAACAAAACACTAATTCAAAGTGAAAAAAAAGGTTTAAAGTAGTAAAAAGTTTTTTTTTAACACTTTATGTATTGTACTATAATGGAGTACTTTAACTTAATGTTAACGATTAAAAAACAGCTTTTTTTTTAAAGGTCGTGAAAAAAGTTATTCTGACTTCTTCAGGAATATTAAGTAAGAAATTTTTGTATTATTTTTTTGATTAAAAGTAAAGATTTTTCTTTTAGATTTATTATTTTAACCTTAAAAACAATAAGCATATATGGGTCAAGGTTAAAATCATATATGTTTTTGTTGGCAAATTACTGCTCATAAGAAAACTTTAATTAAAAATTACGAGAGAATACACTCTTTAAAGTTCAAATGTTTCATCAAAAATTTAAATTGATTTGAACCAAATTAAAAAGTTTGACCTATACTTTAAATTTGCAATTAGGAGTGAAGATCCATCTAAAAATGTCAGAACGTAAATGGTACTCAATTTACAGTTATTACTGATTACTTATGACTCCATTTTGCTTGTTTTGAAACAACATTTTACACGGGGGCAGAGACAAGAATGAGACGAGCAACTAAATGTAAATAAATTATCCGAGAGAGCGATAGCTGCTGGGCCTTCCTTGTCTGTCTTCAAGGCAGGTAAACGCAGATAGCGCGTGAATCGACTTTATCGTTTGCCCGCCAAATTCAAATTATATAGCTATGCTATTTTTGCCCTTAATGTTAGGTACTTGTTTTTGTTTCCTATTAATATAAAATATTGGGGTTTAGTTCAATAATTACACATACCTAATTAAAAATGTCATTTATTTTGTTTTTATAAAGATTTTTACAGATAACCATGTCAATATTACCTTAAATTATCTGTTGAAAAGCACAAATTTAATATATACACTGTGATCACTAATAAAAGTCAATATTCAAAGTCCAATTAAGTGTAAAAAACCACGAAACACAATAAATCACAGAAAATATATATCATTGAAAAATATCAAACACAAATATCGAATAACATTTCGGCGTGACTGCCTGCGGCAACGTTGTCAAGTTAAAAATATTCGATTCATGGTATATTTTCTTTGTCTTAATTAGATGTGAGCCAAAAAAGGACATTAAAGGTTACATGCAGAAATTGTAAACAACTTGGCAACCAGGGCAAAGCGATGATTGCTCCATCTACGATAGCCTGCCATGATGAAAGACAAAGACATATTTATTGGAACTTGCGTTAAACCAGAAAGAGATAAATACAATGGACAAATTGTTAGGACCAGTTACTCGTCTTATTGTTGTCTCTGACGGTGGTCTTTACGGGTAATACGGGCTACCGCCTGGCATAAGATGCGGCGATAAAGAATATAAGACTGTTTTTTTGTTTAGAACTATTCTCTTTTAAGTTTCATTTGTGGGTAAGGGCCTATGTGCCTATATGGCTCAAAAATTGTCTTGCTCACCATCAACCGTGAAAATCTTGGTGTGTCCTGTCTTACCCACTACCCCGTCTTACCCCTCTCTTCCCTATTTAGTCCAAATCTCGCTCGAACGCCACTGAAAAAATAAAAGAAAATGTTGTGCATTAGAAACTGCTTCTTAATACATAGTGAAGGTGTATTAAGTTTGATTAAAACACAGGGTATTCCGACTATATTTTAAACCATTTTTATCGGAAATTACTAAACAAATCGTTGTTTTTTGTTTGTTTTTTTTTATATCCTCGAAATTTGATTGTAACATTTAATTTACACAAAAACAAAATATCTAATTTTCCGATATAGGGCAACTTTGTTATTTTAAATGGAACACCATGTATATGTTTTAACAATATTAAAATTTAATCTTTTGTCTTTAAAAATGTATAAAAAGCAAAGGTAATTTCAATCAATAATGGATATTTCATCTTTTAAAAATTGACTTCATGGATGCCAAGGGTATTATTTGAGAGGCTCAGAACCAGTGTATGTCCCTAAAATTAAAATAAACTTGTTAAATATTGTTAAATTAAAACGAATTTTACTTAATATGTGAGATCCATTCGTCTACTATCAAACTATGGGTACATTCAGGAGGTCCCATCGGCTAAGTTAGCCAACTTAGCATGCTGAGACTGCTGTTAGTGAGCGTTTTTATTTTTTCTGAATGCATCGCTAAACTTAAAGGTTGCACAGCTGGTCAAATGTGAACATTCAAACATAAGATAAACTTCGTTTATAGGTATATTAAGTATTTATACATTTACAGTAAGTACTGTTTGACAAACTTTTATAAGCATCTACCAAGTAATTAATGCAAAATATCACTAAAGACAATAAAACTGCTATATTCGCCTACCTAGTACATTATTATTATCAATAGCACTTAAAACATCTTTATTGTTTAAGTTAGTTTTTGTCGCGATTGTAAGACCAAAAATGTGCTTTACTTGAGGACACAGAGGAATATAAACAAAGGAATCATCTAAAAATTTACCGAGCATTATTAATAAACTATAGTAATATCAATAAAATTTTACGAAATATGTAGTACATTTAAATATTAAATTATCCTTACCTTTTTTACTTTGTACCTACACTCTATTATTTTTTATAATAGAATTTTCTCCATTATTTACGATCAAAAAATGGGTATCCGGACCAAATTTGTTTTTATCCATAATAATTGTTTGGATTTAAACGATATTACAAAGAAAATATTTAAAACTATTAGCAAAATTAATATTTATCGCAATTACAACCAAGCTTTCATTTCAAATATCAAAGGTCAAACTATCAAAATCCGTTATTGGAAAAGCGACCGCGGTCATTTTTTATGCTGAGCAAAATACTCAGCTGCTATTGAAAAAGCAGTAATCAGCTTTGAATTCGGAGTGACTTCAAACTAAGCAATCTCAGCCGCTAGGACAACCTGAATGGGCCCTACGACTTACACCGCTAGCTAGCATTGCGGAAACTTATGTAACAACAACAATAAATACCTATTTGAATAGGGTTTACATCCAATCTAACAATTTTTACTAAAATAAGTGTTTTTGAAAAGTTAAAGTACCTTAAAATGAAAAATTTGCGACCCATGCTTATATGAAGTTTTTTTACATTTTTTACTAAAGTATCTGCCCTTTAATTACCTAATGATCCCTTAAAGATCAGCATTGTCTTTTGTGACACCCTGTATTCTTTGCAAAAGTCACTTATAATTTATCAATATGTTCCAAACACCCTTCAGAAATATAGTGATAAACATTTCAAAACGAAAACCTCTCTTAACAATATTTAACCTAAGTACCGAATCTTAATTTTAAAAATGTTATTTATTGCCCACGTTACGTCATCTTTATCTCGTACCGAAACAGGTGCAATGGGAAAGGTGAAGACCAAATTAGTACCTTCGTTTCTTTTTCTTTTTCGCGGACCACACAAGATATGGCCGACACGCAAAAGGAGTTTCTTCTTTTTGAACGTGTTAATTAGCTCGAGAAAAGAGAAGATTTAAGATTGGAGTTGGGCAGTTTTGGAATTCGAAAATATTATTAGGGATATTTTCTTTGTTAGCTGCTTACAAGCACTTTCATTTTTTGACAAATTAATGACGTCAGTCTAACAGCAGCTCACAGCGATTGTTAGCGTCGGCGTCGTTGGGAGATGTCTAACCACTGTCTAACAAGATAAAAAAAGAAGGAGGGGGAAATATAGCCAAATTTGAGGTTAAAAAGTCAAACAAAATTGACTAAATGTATACTAATAACAATAACAATAGTATGTGTGGGAAACCATGTAAAGGATTAATTAACCTGCCATTAAAGATATTGCGCATTTTTGTTTTAAAACTGGAGTTGCCATTTTTAGGTTATATTATTATTTTTTTTATGTCATTTGTCATTGGCGGTAAGCGCTTTTATTTTTTCGATTCACATTATAATGACGTCAGCTGTTAGACAAGCTTGTTAGCAGCTGTAAGACAGAAGAATTAGAAAAATATTCCTTATTTCAATGAGAAATCTTATCGGAAGTTTCCCACACTGTTTGTCTTGACAGGATTTGACTATTTAAATACGAAAATTAAACAAGATTTTGTTTCTTAAGCGTCTTTAAGCATGTTGTATGGACAGAGTTGGGCAGAATACTGAAAATCGGTATTCGAGTTCGAATAAGAATAGCGGAAAAAGAAAGTATTCGAATACCGAATATTTGAATACTTGGAAGAAAAAAGTATTCGAATACATGAATACCCGGAATCGGTATTCGAATACTGGGAACAAAAAGATAATAGTACACAACATAACCAATGACAAAACTCGTTTTTTTCTATATTGCTTTTTTATTATTCAAATCATGACAATTTTAGTATTCGGATACTACTTACTTACACTTTTCGGTATTCGAATACTTGAAACGCCGGTATTCGAATTCTCAAGAAAAATATTCGTCGAATACTTCTAAACTATTCGAATAGAGAATACCGAATACTGAGCAAAATAGTATTCTGCCGAATACCGAATACCAAACACACAAATGTATTTGAATATACTATTCGAATACCGGCAAAATGTATTCTGAATACTATTCAGAATACTGAGTATTCCAATACAACCCAACTCTGTGTATGGACAGACTATACTCCCTCTCGGTGTTTATAGACTACAGTAAAAAGCACCGGAACTGATAATTTGATTGGTTCAGACCATAGATATCTCACATTTAGATACGAAAAGCCAAGTGCGCCTTTTGCGGATTTTTACGACCTCGCGCAGTAAACAAACTCCAGGCCCACGGGAAGGTTTTTGGGACATGCGCATTAAAAAGTCATGTCCAGTACTGGACATGACATTAAATATTTTTTAAAGGTCTGTTTGTTTTTAAATATCTTAAATACGAAGGCAGATACAAAAAAATGTACTTTACTAAAAAGTTATTATTTTTAGTTGCTTTAAAGAAAAAATACATTAAAACTGCATAAAAAGCCAGTGGCTACGTTTTTCTCTCAATAATATTGGCTGTTGTGCCCACTGTACGCCACTGGCGTTTTATGTTATTTTTATATTTTTTTCCTTTAAAGCAACTAAAAATACAACTTTTTAGTAAAGTACATTTTTTTGTATCTGGCTTCATATTTAAGATATTTAAAAACAAACAGACCTTTAAAAAATATTTAATGCCCTATATCGCAAAAACGAAGCAACTCAGACATATGTTTATAGGAACTTTTCTTCATAAAAAGACATAAGAATTCACCCTTTAAAATTTGGTACCGTAGTTAGGAAATATCCCTTATTTGTATTGTGGAAACAAGTCATTTTTAAGCCACCCTGTAAATCAAACTTTCAAATATTTTTGTGAAAATGTATTTTCTTAACAAGCAGGACTTTTATGAAGAGACACTTTTTTCGTAAAATTAATAATAAAAAGGTTTCCCATTTGTTAAGAACTTCCAAAGACACGTTGTATATTCACATGATTCTGCCCGATACTTCGTTTGGCGCGTTCCCCTTCGATTTGCTTGCGCACAAACTCATTTTTCGCCCATGAATTGTAACTTTTCTTTCGCGCAGGTTACAATCGAGATCAGTGGTTCAGACGGTCATGAAAAACTGTCACATTTTAGAGTCTTGGTTAGTTGATTTTTTTTTCATTGCTTTATTAGAACCAGAACTAACCAGGAACCCCCAATGTGCCAGTTTTGCAAGACCGTTTGTGGCGCTTCGAACCAATCAAATTACCAGTTCCGGTGCTTTTTACTGTAGTCATAGCATTGGTTTTAATGGTAGATTAGATTAGATTAGATTAGCTTAGCTTGGAGGAGAAACATGCATCATTTACCAGTGTAACCTGATCAGATTTATTATGTATTTATGATGAAATAGACTGTATAATAACACTTTTAAAACTTTTTAAGGATATTTCATTTGAGGAGTCTACCACGAATATTCATCCCGCCATATAAGAAGCAGTGCTTTAAGGCAACCTATCAATGACAAATGTTTCGGATGTCGGACTGGGCGAACACGTCACTTTTTTCTCGAAAAAGTTTACCACAATGTTTTATATGCAATTTTAAAACATCTTGCCAAAAATGGTAAGGGTTACAGTCATGAAACCATAAGGGTCAATAACATGTTTCGGGTATCGGACTAAGCGGGTTTCGTGAATGTAACCCTTATGTTTTATGACACAATGTTTAAAAATTGCATGTAAAATATTGTGGTAAACTTGTGCGACAAAAAAGTGACGCATTTGTCCAGTCCGACACCCGAAACATTTAATATTGACAGGCTGGATTAAAGCGCCGCGCTATAATAATCGTGGTAGACTCGTCAAAAAACACCCCCAAAATGGTTTTAAACGTGTTATTATCATAAAGTCCATTTCATTACTGACCCAGGGATCACCATATTAATTTTCGTCCTTGGTTTTGTCCTTCTTTTGATCGTAACATACATTCCTACTTAAAAAATATTTTTTGTATGAATGGGCGTAAAATACAATTTTATGTTTTACCCATCTATTATTGATCTGTACTACCTTAGAAACGGAATATGTTATGGTAGCAATAATACCTGCTATCACACCTAGGGCATTATAAGCGGGCATTATGATAATGCCCGCCATTAATGTCTAATGCGCTAATATGGAAATTTTATTGCTTATCCAATTTTATTTCTCTCACAATAAAGATCAAGTTTATACAAAAATAAGTTTTCTTTAAACAATAATAAAAATTAAACTTTATTTCCAAAATAAAAATTACAATTTTGAAATGTCCCGGAAAATGTAGCTGATCCCACTATAGAATGGTCGGTGTTTTTTGTGATGGTAGCAGCGGTGGTAGCACTAACGCTATTTTGTATAGAAGAACAGTCCATTAAAGGATTTTCAATAGTCGATACGGAATTAACCTCGGAATAAACTGAATTGGCAATCATTTTGGCTACTTTGTTTTGGATGAAATACTTTCTTCTATATATCCTTCAGCTACTGAAGAGCTTTTTCATTTCCCATGTTGTTTTAGCGTTTCAAACGAAGCACCTGCCTCACAAGTAAAGTTGACGATGTGCGACGCAAACAGTGGCCGGTGTAAGCTTCTGCATTATCCAATTTTTAAAATTTTGCGATCAATGTTGGGACGCTTCCTATGGTATTTTTCCAATGGGTTGTACTGTACATCGACCCTTTCTATAGGTAAGAAAGAATCTTTGCTCCTTTATTTCAGCTGGTCTTAATGTTGTGTACTTTTTATTAAATTTAAAGCGCCTAAATCTTCTTCAATGATAGTAAAACTTTTTGAAGTTGAAGTTTTAGTTTCTGGTACCTTTATAACCAAGACTGTTCCTCTATCTTCAATGTCATCAATAGTCAATTTGACCAACTCATCTCGTCTTAAACCTCCAAAAACACCCATTACCAATTTGACTTTGTGTACCAAGTAGATATCATCAGGAGCCTTCTTAATAAATTTTAATATTTGTTTTCCTTCCAAAACTTTAGACTTCTTCGAGACGTATCCTTTCGACTTAACTTTTAAAAAAGATATGAGAAAAAAGTATTGCGAAATGTCTATATTTTCATAGACCATAAACGTAGACCTTAGGGTGGAATAATTGGTCCAGAGAGAGTTCGGACTGTATTTTTCCGACTAAAAATAATAAAGTTTGTTAAACATATGTATTAAAATAAAATCAATAACTTACCAGTTCCTGAAAATATGCCATTAAAACGGTTTCGGTTATTTGAAGAATTGCGTTCGCATCTTTCCAAATACCAAATATGCCATACTCCCGATCATACTGTTGCCTTGATTTAACTGGCAAAAGATTTTCGGTCGCTTTTATGGCCTTTTCTCTTATATTTTGTGGAATTTCTTCCATTTTAAGCAAATCGTTAAATAAAAAATGCCAACTGACTAACTTGATAGAAACATCAAAGTCAAACTTAACACCAGTCATTATCTACTTACGTATACAGGTACAGGTGCAACTTATTTTTATATTGCGAATAAATAATGTAATTAGTCATTGAAAAACTCTTTTTTGGGTTAAACATAAAGCATTGTATGCACCACGGGCTTTACTGGACTATAATGCCCATCAGGTCGAAATAGCCCGAGGGCCTCTGGCCTGATCTAAATTTTACTGTAAGCATAAAAATCAAACATTAATTATATTCTATCGGCAGTTTAAAGTTTAAAAAGTTTAAAAAATGTCCGTTGGACAACCTGGCTCTTGAAAAATCAGTTACTTGGAAAACCTAATTGTTGTCCGTAGGACAGTTCGATTGTCCTTGGTATATGGTAGTATGGCTTAATGATTGACAAGTTAGTTAGCTCTGGTTATAGCGGCACTGCTTTTTGAATCTGGTTGTGGTGGGTTTAAATTGTGTGTACAGGGTGGCTCGAATTCGACGCTCATCATTGGGATTTCGGAAACCGTAAGAGATGCAGGATCGGTTAAATGGAAGCAAAGTTGCGTAATTTGATGCTCAATAAAATGCCGTTTTGCGTTTTAAAAAATTCCGAGTACTTTCGAAGATATTCGAAAAAACCGGAATTTTCAATTTTGGTTTCTATTGTTTCCTGGCTATATTTGTTAAGATAACTTAAAATGAAAAACACGTTTTTATGGCAACTTTTCCTGCTCTATAATTCAGTGTGATTAAATATTGAATCTGACGTTTCGGCTTCTGGCGACCATCAACATATTTTTTTAAATACGGACCTGATATTTTTTCAATTTAATTAAATCCTTTCATCACTCTTAAAACATTATATATCGCCACTTTGATATTTGCCGACGTTTCGTACAGAAAATTCCATCACCAGAATATTGCATATTTATTTAACCATAATACGGCCCTGAACTACATTTTTAAGTAAAAAGGTAAAAAAAAGAATAAACTTATTACATATTCATAATGTTTTATTGCAACTCATTGATATTTAACAGCGGAAATTACTTTATTAACAGAAACTAACCAGCAGGTACGAATTCAAGGGAGAACTTCATTTAATGTATGGATTGGTATGTGGAGGAACAAAATTATTGGACCTTTCGTTTACGAAGGGACCTTAACTTCCGAATGATATCTAAATTTGACTAGGAATGATGTCTTAGACGCCCTAGATAATCAACCTTTGGCAGTATTTCAAGAAATATGGTGGCAGCAAGACGGAGCTCCTACCCACAATGGAAGGGAAGTAGCTCAATTCCTTTACCAAATATTTCCTAATAAATGGTTTTGCAAGATGGCCCGCTAGGAGCCCAGATCTTAGTCCCCTAGATTATTTCCTTTGGGGATATCTTAAGAACTGTTTATTTAAAAATGCACCTCACGACCTTTAAGTACTACGACAAAATTTGATAAGGGAAGTCGCTGCCATTCCTGCGAGAACAATTAATCGAGCTGCATTAATAATACAAAGCAAAGCAAGAAAATGCATCGAGGCGGAAGGTTATCCCTTTGAACACTTATAATAGTGATTAAATTATGTTTATTTTTAATATGGGCATCATGATAGTATTACAAATTATCTTATGTATATCTAATATTCATGAAATTTTCGGTTAATAAAGTAATTTCCGCTGTTAGATATCAATGAGTTGCAATAAAAAGATTACGAATATGTAATAAGTTTATTTTTTTACCTTTTTACCTAAAAACGTAGTTCAGGGCCGTATTATGGTTAAATAAATAGGCAATATTCTGGTGATGGAATTTTCTGTACGAAACGTCGGCAAATATCAAAGTGGCGATATATAGTGTTTTAAGAGTGATGAAAGGATTTAATTAAATTGAAAAAAATTCAGGTCCGTATTTAAAAAATTAGGTTGATGATGGTCGCCAGAAGCCGAAACGTCAGATTAAATATTTAATCACACTGAATTATAGAGCAGAAAAAGTGGCCATGAAAGTAGTAATTAAGCTGCAAGGTTACATTAAGTGTTTTCCCAAACAAAAAAAAAAGAATAGCTTATGTTAAACCAGTAATAAAACAAGTTTTTCATGGTTTATAGGCAATAAATTTTAATGCGAAAAATACAGTTATTTTTAAGTGCTAAAAACAATATTCAAATTGTAAGTTTATAATATTAAAATATAGCAACAAACAAAGGTCAGGAAGGTTAAATACCGTGGGCTAATAGTTAATTGATACAAGATGTTCAGTCGAATAGAATTCAAATTAAAATTTCTTCTCAACACTTTAGCATTGTTACGTGTGGCTGTCAATCATTATAAATTAGATACAGGATGAGTAACGTAAACTATGTATTCTACCATAAAGTAACATACCTACGGATAAGAGAAACCATGGCATGCTAAAATTTTCGTACCGCTTTTGCGGCAGGCTTGTCATTTTTGCCAGTTTACACTTTAAATGCGTTGGTCGAAGCCTCGCCTCGTGTAACATCAGCGGTGGGTAGACACGTAAGCTTACTGAAATGACTAACTGGCGGTATTTCAACGAGAAACAAATAAAATTATATTGGGAGTTTTCACATGATCTGTCCTTAAATCGGCTATTCCATGATAACTCTTATAATTTCCTTACTCTATGAATCTACGTTTTAAATCTTTTAGTATAAATGTATAAAAATGGTATATTTCTAACTAGTGCTGAAAGTGCCACTTTTCCGCACCCGACTGCAGATGACCGAACGACGCGTAGCGGAGTTCGGTCAAGCAGTCAAGTGCGAAAAAGGCACTTTTGGCACGTGTTAGGAACGCTATTTTTCAACGAGTGTGTGGAAAAGTCAAATTAAACAACTATTTGATAATATTTATTTTTACCATTACTGCCTATTATCATTAACAACATTAATCGTAAAAGAACAGTTGGTAGCATTTTACAAATGAATCGCAGAGGCAAGTTGTTGTGGGTAAGTTGCGGAGTTGGAGATTGCGGTTAGGTGCAATTGAACCCGTCGTCGTTACAGGTATAGAAGGAACAGTTTAAAAATGTAAATTCGGTGCTCTTTGATAAGAAAAAAAATCACAAAAAAGTTTAAAGCAAATAAATCGGCATGCTTGACTTCGCGGCCTCCTTTGCTATATTTCTTTTATGATATGCCGGTTGATGCACCTGCTCATCGCACTATGAGATAGAAATTCATATTTTTGGTCAAAATTCTGAAACTAACCAATTTAACTTAAAATGGGGTGCTTTTTACTGGAAAAATATTATAAATTATTACAAATGCTTTTTGGAAACCTAAAACTTATTATATGTTATTATAAATTTACACCCCTTAACATTATTATTTTTTATTGTACAAAATAAACTAAAATTTCAGCTTCTTTGGTTAATTCGGTAGTATTCTAATCAGTAATCCGATGATTATTATCTCATATGATATACAGGGTACGAAAATAGGCATGATTTTTTAAATAGAATACCCTGAATATTATATCACCACCAAAAAATCTTTTAAAATGCTTTAAAAAATACTACATTTGATGTGTCTATCTAAATTAGTTTCGCAAATATGACCATCCAAATCTGAAAAATAATTTTAAATTATTCTTACAAGCGTAATAGAGATACAGCTTCCCAACTTTTTAATTTTCCAACGTATAAAATAAATAAAAAACACTGTTTTGTTGGGTAGATTCTGTAGAATCCATATCTTTTAAGATAAGTATACAGTGTAGGACAAAACATATTAAATTTTAAAATGGAAAACCTTGTAAATTATAAAAAAATCTTGTATCTGTCCTTACACTCAGAAGTAGCAAAAAGTAGAAAGGCAATTGTAAGTACAAAAATTGATAAAGAAAGAGGTAAAAAATCTTTGACAAAAGTAGCGAGACTTCGCGAGGCTGCATCGAAAACACAACAATAGCTCTTATTATTTCAACTCTTTTACTTTTTTAGTAAACAAGGCTAATATTAAACTAAGTAGGTTTAATGTTGTATATTTATGTTTACTTAAAATACATTTTCAAGTTTCTTATTACTCCAATAGAAGTCGTCATATCCTTTTTATAATTCTGCGTACATGTAGTTTGGAGTATCTACTTTGAAATACACAGCATGGGCCATTAAAATTTCAAAGTTGCTATTTGGCCAAAATAATGGATTTCTATCCCATAATGTATCGGCGCGTCGCTGTAAAGGATAGCGGCCTTTTTTATGTTTTTTGTATTATTTTCAAAGGGTACCGAATTTGCGATTTTAAAATGTTCTTACTATAACAGGGTCACATTGTTGCTTCCTAGAAGACGGTACAATGGGCCTTGAGTGCGTTTTGCTGTGTTCAAAGGTAGATGAATTTTGGGATAATATTTTATTTGATAAGTCCGTCTTGAAACTCGTAGAGCTTTCTAGGTAGCCTTCGGCAATAGATGATGACTTCCAACCTCCAAGTCTTTTAATATTCGTTATGCCTTCACCAGAATTAGCTAACATTGTAGCTGAGGAACGGCGAAAGCTATGTCCCGTGTAAAGTTCTGGGTTTGGAAGACGTAGATAGGCAACTATTTCAGAGGGCATCTTGCCAAAAGAATTTATTCCTATGCACTGGACAGTACAAGTCAATTTTTGTAATTAACAAAAATCTTCTGTGTGGTGTTTCGGGCTTTCGTAAACTGAAATACTTTCTATACAAAGCTAGATATTTTCCATTTTCAATTTTCTCGGAAATGACAAAACTTTGGCTAGAATGGTTTTAGGAGTCTGGAATATTTACAATTAAAAGAATCCCCTCATCGTCAATATCATCAATGCTAATTTTTTTATCAATTCTTCTCGACGACACGCACCAACTAGTCCGAAAATTGTAGCTACCTTCATCGCTAGATAGACATCATTTGAAGCATCATTAATAAAATATTTCAAAATTATACTGGAAATTGTTTAAGAAAATTCAGTATACGGGTTTTTTAAGGTAGGTAATCTGGAATATTTACAATTAAAAGATTCCCCTTATCAATATCATCAATGCTAATTTTTATCAATTCTTCTCGACGACACGCACCAACTAGTCCGAAAATTGTAACTACCTTCATCGATAGATAGACATCATTTGGAGCATCATTAATAAAATATTTCAAAATAATACTGGAAATTGTTTAAGAAAATTCAGTATAAGGGTTTTTTAAGGTAGGTAATCGAAACCTACTCATATTTTTGCTGTAAAATGTAAAGGGAACCACCTGCAATATTTTGCTTTTGTTCAAAATGTCATTATTGTGTAATTTTTTGAGCTTCGGTATATTATGATCCTAGTATATAATTTTAATTCTTCCATATTTTTTGCACAAAAGAGGAGTACTTGATAAATATCATTACGAGCAAGCGTTATCAAGATATTTTAGATTAAGCGTTTTAATTCACATAATAAATTTCCTTGGCATTTCTGTACGCTTCATTTAGTGTCCCCCGTGGCCTAGTGGACAGAGCTTTGATCTTCGAAGCCAGAGGTCGGTGGTTCGATTCCCAGCGGGGAGACATATTTAGGTAGTAGTTATTTAAAAATAACGACCGTGGTGGCACTACCGCGTTGTCTAAAAAGAGCTGTGAAATGCAACTGTGCTTGGACAACGTTGACGGAACAGGGGGAACGATGTGTTAAACATCTAATAACCCGACACCCACGGTACTCTGGTATTTAGGCATAGACCTTCGTGGGATGTCAAAAGAGTTAAAAAAAAACCGTCCTTATTTTGACATCTGAGCTTGCGCAGATGCATGGTAGGATAAGGACTCTCTTAATAAGTATAGTGTCTGGCTTTATTTATTAACACGCTTTTATTAACTTGGGTTGTAACTATCTATCTATCTATCTATCTATCTATGTAACGGAATCTTTGAGCCTAATTTTAACCAACTTCCAGCTATTCGATTTCTTTGAAACTTTGCACACGTGTCAAGGACCGATGAAGATGCAATAATTTAAAAACAGTATCCCGTTATCTTTTTTTGAATCGCCAGGAAAAAAATTCCATTATATTATAAAAACAACACCTAGGACGCCATCTGTTGGCAACATTTCAAACTTTGCTATTAAATGAAGAAGAAATTTTTTAGTTTTTACACAATTTGGTTAGTTGCACCATGAGTGTTTAATTTTTATGAAAAATAAAAATATAGAGTTAGTTGCACCATTAGTTCAAGGATTAAATAATAAAAATTACATTATGTGTAATGTATACATAATACATAATGTGCAATTAATAAAAATTAACATTCTTTTTTGGATCGCCAGGAAAAAAAAATTTTCCTTTATATTATAAAAATATAAAAACAACACCTAGGTTGCCACCTGTTGGCAACATTTCAAACTTTGCTATTA
Source organism: Listronotus bonariensis (assembly GCA_014170235.1). NCBI lineage: Eukaryota > Metazoa > Arthropoda > Insecta > Coleoptera > Curculionidae > Listronotus > Listronotus bonariensis. Next base: position 42,725 of record JACEGR010003277.1, read on the forward strand.
AATGAAGAAGAAATTTTTTAGTGGGTTGCAATATATTGGCAACAGTCCAAACATTGCCTGGATTGCCATCTGTTGGCAAAATTTCAAACTTTGCTACTTAATGAAGAAGAAATTTTTAGTGAGTTGCAATCTGTTGGGAAAAATTTTAAAATTTGCCACTCTTGTTCATTAAAAAATGTTTTCGCCATTTTGTCAAGAGTAGCAGAAACTAAAAAATGAAAAATAATTAATAGTATAAAAAAACTAAAAAAACACGCTTTTATATGCAACCGAACTAAAAATTAGAAAATAATTTTTCATTAAAAAAAATATTGTCATTTCATAGTAAAAAGCGTGGGGTGATAAATATATTAAATGTTATAATTATTATATTTGCAAATATCTATGATGGAAAAGTTATGAAAAAATAGTAAAATGCACCCCACGCTTTTTACTATGAAATGACAATATTTTTTTAATGAAAAATTATTTTCTAATTTTTAGTTCGGTTGCATATAAAAGCGTGTTTTTCTAGTTTTTAAACTATTAATTATGTCAGTTTTAGGTCGTGCCTTATTTTGGCCTTATTTTAACTTCGGAACTGTTCGTCTAACCGAACGGCTGCCGATCCCAAAATCGAAAAGTTTTTAGAAGTAAATATACTTAAAACCTTGCTTTTTCAAATGTATTTCTGTAATTGTGTTAAAAAACCCTAAAACACAAAACAATAAAGAAAACAACAACAAAAATTTCCCTTTTTTTAGGTTAATGGTACTGTCAACATGATTTGCAATAACTCTAAATTATGGGTACAAGCACTATTTAAATAAGGCCGGGATTAATAATTCGCAAGCTTAATTAGGGCAACTTGCGTTAATTCTCTATTAATTTGTACAGACGTTTTAGAGAAACCTGGGTTGCCTAAATAAAGCGTAAAGAAATGTCAAAAAAAAATTTATGTGAAAAAAAACGCCTAATCTAAAATATCTTGAAAACGCTTGATCGTAACGATATTTATCAAATATACTGCCTTTGTGCAAAAAAATATGGAAGAATTACAATTATCTACTAGAATCATAATATACCGAAGCTCACAAAAAAACACAATAATGACACTTTGAACAAAAGCAAAATATTGCAGGTGGTTCTCTTTACATTTTACAGCAAAAATATGAGTAGGTTTCGATTACCTACCTTAAAAACCCGTATAATGAATTTTCTTAAACAATTTTTAGTATTATTTTGAAATATTTAAAAATAATTAGAATAAAATAAAAACCAAGACACCCTGTATCTCGCAAACGATTAACTTTTCGAGTAAATTGCGTTAAATAATTGTATTTTGCCCCAAATAATTTGTGGTGGCATTTTGTACAGACTTTTAGAGACACTCTGCATATAGTAAGAACATTTTAGCGCAAATTTGGTACCCTTTAAAAATAATACAAAAAAAACATAATCAAGGCTTCCTGCAATCGGAATATTTTATAAAAGGCGCCGGTACCCTTTACAGCCACGCGCCAATACACTATGGGACAGAAATCCATTATTTTGGCCAAAAAGCAACTTTGAAATTTTAATGGCTCCTGCTGTGTATTTCAAAGTAGATACTCCAAACTACATGTACGCAAAATTATAAAAGGATATGACAACTTCTATTGGGGTAATAAGAAACTTGAAAATGTATTTTAGGTAAACATAAATGTACAACATTTAATCTCTTAGTTTATTATTACCCTTGATGACTAAAAAAGTAAAATAGTTTAAATAATAAGAGCTATTGTTGTTTCCGATGCAGTCTCGTGAACTCTCGCTACTATTGTCAAAGATTTTTACCTTTTTCTTTATCAGTTTTTGTACTTACAATTGCCTTCCTACTTTTTGCTACTTCTGAGTGTAAGGACAGATACAAGATTTTTTATAATTTACAAGGTTTTCCATTTTAAAATTTAATATGTTTTGTCCTACACTGTATATCCCAAAAGATAAAAACATTCTGATGAAAGATATGAATTCTACAGATTCTATCCAACAAAACAGTGTTATTATTTATTTTGTACGTTAAAAAATAAAAAAAAGTTGGGAAGATGTATCTCTATTACGCTTCTGAGAATAATTTAAAATTATTTTTCAGAGTTGGATGGTCATATTTCCGAAAAAATCATACCTATTGTCGTACCCTGTATATCATATGAGATAATAATCATCGGATTACTGATTATTAGAATGCTACCGAATTAACCAAACAAGCTGACATTTTAGTTTATTTTTGTACAATAAAAAATAATAATGTTAAGTGGGGTGTAAATTTATAATAACATATAATAAGTTTTAGGTTTCCAAAAAGCATTTGTAATAATTTATAATATTTTTCCAGTAAAAAGCACCTCATTTTAAGTTAGACTGGTAAGTTTCAGAATTTTGTCCAAAAAATTAATTTCTATCCCATAGTGCGATGACCACCTGCATCAACCGGCATATCATAAAAGAAATATAGCAAAGGCGGCCGCGAAGACAAGCATGCCGATTTATTTGCTTTAAACTTTTTGTGATTTTTTTCTTATCAAAGAGCACCGAATTTACATTTTTAAACTGTTCCTTCTATACATTCTTTTGTATTTTATTAAAGCGTGCTTCGCCCTGTATATACACATGACAACCGATCTCTAAAGCTTTCAACGAACCGTATGGTACATCATGTGCAAAATATAACATATTGGTTTAATTAGCATTTAAAAAATTAATGATACTTCACGTTATGATGAAAGTGAAAGAAAACCCATTATAAATAATAAAGATGTATAAACGTTTTGTCAAGTTTATTAGACAGTTAAGGTCGAAAAATTAGCATTGAATGCAAAGTAAAAATGTTTTTATCAAATAGGTATTTTCCTGCAATCAATTTTGAATATTTACATATTGCAAACATTTATCCTTGATGACCTATTTTCATTGTATCTAGAACAAAATAATTATCAATAATAATAGTGCGGAAAGTGATATTTTGCGGAATGATCTGTCTTAAGCCGGCATGCCATGTGCGTAAAATCAGAACGGAGCTGTCAAATTCCCTAAGTTTGATTGGTTATTGGTTTATTTAGTAACCGGACCTTTTTAAAATTTAAACAAGCCAGTTAATTTTAAGAAATTTGACAGTTCCGTTTCGCTTTTTTGCACATGGGATACCGGCTGTTGAACTGTCGAAGTATATACAGGGTGTCCAGTAACTTTACCAACTTCTACAATAAAAATTAGAAAAAACTATTTGTGAACTTATGTTCTAAACGTCTTAATGTTTTAACTACGGGGTGTTAAAGATTTAAAAAATATATTGTTTTTTTTTTAAATAATAACTTTTGTACAGATTCATTTTTTTTTATTTGAAGAACACCTCCTATGGAACAAAAGACATTTTTTGAGAGTTTTAAGGTAAATATTTTCTAAGAAAAATAATGGTAGACCACTGCATTTTCCTAAAAAAAATATTGTGTAAAATTACCATATAGTTTTGAACAAATTTAATTTTCTCACTTTTTTATTTGATGTATAGTTTTCGCGTAAATAGATAGAAACCATTTCTCGTCATGGTCAAATCTTCTACAGGGTAATTCAAAAATCGATCTCGAAACTTAAGGAGGTGATTCTACTTGACAAAATAAGGGTAGAGCTCCATATAATTTTTTGTTCAAAAAGTCATTCGTTTTCGAGTTACAAGCCGTCGAAGTTCAATTTTTATTTTGGTTTTTTCGCCATATTGCATTTATTTTTTAACCAATTCAGTTGATATTTGGCACACAAATAAAGCTTTGCAGATTCTAAAATTTTAAGGCAAAGTGCTTTTTTAAATACCGCCATAGGGCACTTTACCTAAAACTTAAAATTTATTTACATCATAACTTTTTTATTTTGTTAGATATCGTAAAGCTGGGGCGCGCCATTTTATAGACAATCAAAAACTTAAAAAATAAGGTACTCTTTATTAAAGTCGATAAACCTCACCGTTTAAGCACCAATAGACATCAAAGTTTTCATCAATTTTAATCAAATTATCTACATACATACAAGGTGTCCAGTATCTCAACCGACAAACCTAACCAAATGATTCTAAAACAAAAAATAAGAAAAAAACTTCATATAAACCTATGTCTTAAACGTCTAACTTTTTAAACTACGGGGTGTTAAAAATGAAAAAAAATAAAAATTTTTTTAAATATTTAACACACCGTAGTTTAAAAACTAGGACGTTTAGGACATATGATTATATAAAGTTTTTTTCTTATTTTCTGTTGTAGAAACGCCCCGTAAAGATTGTCGGTTGAGTTACTGGACACCCTGTATGTATGTAGGTAATTTGATTGAAATTGATGAAAACTTTGATGTCTATTGGTGCCTAAACGGTGAAGTTTATCGACTTTAATAAGTACCTTATTTTTTAAGTTTTTTATTGTCTATAAAATGGCGCCCCCAGCCTTGCGATATCTGTCAAAATAAAAAAGTTTTGATGTAAATAAATTTTAAGTTTTAGGTAAAGTGCCCTCTGACGGTATTTAAAAAAGTACTTTTGTCTTAAAATTTTAGAATCTGCAAAGCTCGATTTGTGTGCCAAATATTAACATCAGCCCTCAAAGTTTGACATTAGAGTTAATAGACACCCAGTATACAGGCTGTTAAAAAATCGAGGCCTACCATTAGGATCTCAAAAAGGTAACGAAGTGCTGGGGATTGATTAAATTAGGTCAAAATTGCACTTTCTAATGCTAAACAAAATTTAATTTTAAAAATTTAAAACCTGTCCAGAATTATCCGGAAAAACCCGTCATTTTGCAAAACACTTTTTAAGTTTTCTAAGTTTATTTGAAAAGATATTTATAAATAAATGTCTCCCTGACATTACCACTTTTTATGAATATGAATGAGGAATTTTAAAAAAATTAGTACTAGTTAGTAAAAAAAGGTGAAAAATATTAAAGTCAGTGGCTCGTACGCACGCCAAAAACAGTTCCTAAGAATCCTTAAAAAACATTTTTGGAACTTAATATTGAATATTTTTTTATCCACAACTTAAACCTCGTCGTCTTGAGACACCCTGTATAACTAAATAATCAGGGTTGAATTTGTCCATTATGCCACGACCTGAAGATGTTACTATAATTAAAATGAGATAATCAAGTAATTTATTGGGAAAATTTTAGTAATAAAGCAATAAATAATAATGAACAAATGTTGAAATAATGCGAAAATCCTTCGATTTGAAACAATAGTTTGATTCATTGGATGATGCATTTCTTGCACAATATTTAGAAAATTATGTCTTACTTCGCATTGTTTTTATTTAATTGCATTAAATGATTTTTTTTAATTAGTTTACTCAGTGTGGATATATTTAAGATGGTTCATATATTTTATTTAACACATAAGGTATATTTTTCTAATTTTTCTGTCTTACAGCTGCTAATAAACTTGTCAAACAGCTGATTTCATTAAAATGTAAATCAAAAAATAAAAGCGCTTACCGCCAATGACAAATGACAATAAAAAATAATAATAATATAACCTAAAAAATAGTATAACTCCTGATTTATAACAAAAATACGCAATATCCTCAATTGCAGTTAAATAAACCCTTCACATGGTTTTCACACTTATGATTTTTATTGTTATTAGCAAACATTTAGCAGTACCTTGGTTTAATTTTTGTGTGTGCCCTCTGGCGGTATTTAAAAAAGTACTTTTGTTCTAAAATTTTAAAATCTGCCAAGCTCGATTTGTGTGCCAAATATCAACTGGATTGGTTAAAAATAAATGCAACATGGCAAAACACCAAAATAAAAATTGAACTTTGACGGCTTGTAACTCGAAAACGAATGATATTTTGAAAAATATATATGAAGCTCTACCCTTGGTTTAATTTTTTAACCTCAAATTTGGCTATATTTCCCCTTCTTGTTTTTTCATCCTGTTAGACATCTCCCGAGGCCGCTAACAACCGCTGTAAGACTGACGTCATTAATTTGTCAAAAAATGAAAGAGCTCACAGCTGCTGTAAGCAGCTAACAAAGAAAATATCCCTATAATTGGTGCAATTCCCAACTAACAAAAAAAACTATACAGGAAGATTCAAAATCGATCACAAAACTTAAGGGGTTGATTCTACTTGACAAAATAAGGGTAGAGCTTCATATAATTTTTTTTCAAAATGTCATTTGTTTTCGAGTTACAAGCCGTCAAAGTTCAATTTTAATTTTGGTTTTTTCGCCATATTGCATTTATTTTTTAACCAATCCAGTTGATATTTGGCACACAAATCGAGCTTTGCAGATTCTAAAATTTTAAGAAAAAGTACTTCTTTTTAAATACCGATAGAGGGCACTTTACCTAAAACTTAAAACTTATTTACATAATAACTTCTTTATTTTGACAGATATCGCAAAGCGTAAAAAGTTTTTTTAATATTTAACACACCGTAGTTCAAAAACTAAGACGTTTAGGACATATGTTTATATGAAGTTTTTTCTTATTTTTTGTTGTAGAATCGCCCCGTAAAGTTTGTCGGTTGAGATACTGGATACCCTGTATGTATGTAGGTAATTTGATTGAAATTGATGAAAACTTTGATGTCTATTGGTGACTAGACGGTTGAGGTTTATCGACTTTAATAAAGAGTACCTTATTTTTTAAGGTTTTGATTGTCTATAAAATGGCGCCCCCAGCTTCGCGATATCTGTCAAAATAAAAGTTATGATGTAAATAAATTTTAAGTTTTAGGTAAAGTGCCCTCTGGCGGTATTTAAAAATAGTACTTTTGTCTTAAAATTTTAGAATCTGCAAAGCTCGATTTGTGTGCCAAATATCAACTGGATTGGTTAAAAAATAAATGCAATATGGCAAAAAACCAAAATAAAAATTAAACTTTGACGGCTTGTAACTCGAAAACGTATGACATTTTGAAAAAATATATATGAATCTCTACCCCTATTTTGTTAAGTAGAATAACCCCCTTAAGTTTCGTGATCGATTTTTGAATCACCCTGTATTTTATAAAAAACAAAATTGTGATACCTTTCTAGAAAACCATTTCATGGTCTTTTTTAACATTATCGAACTCAATTTTAAAATTAGTGTTCTTTATGAGCTTTTGAATTTGCGAGCTTACAATTATACATTTTTTTAGTTTTTGCACTACTGCCTCGAGAATATTATTGACGTACTCAAAGGGATATTTTCTTTGTTAGCTGCTACAGCAGCTGTTACACTTTCATTTTTGAAAAAACAATGAGTCAGTCTTACAGCACCTCACAGCGGTTGTTAGCGGAGTCTGGAGATGTCTAACCACTGACTAAGAGGATGAAAAAACAAGGAGGGAGAAATATGGCCGAATTTGAGGTTAAAAGTCAAACAAAATTGACTTAATAATTACTAATAACAATAACAATAGTATGTGTGGGAAACCATGTGAAGGATTAATTTACCTGCCATTAAAGATATTGCGCATTTTTGTTTTAAAACTGGAGTTGCCATTTTTTAGGTTATATTGTTTTTTTAATGTCATTTGTCATTGGCGGTAAACGCTTTTATTTTTCGATTCACATTATAATGACGTCAGCTGTTTGACAAGCTTGTTAGCAGCTGTAAGACAAAAGAATTAGAAAAATATCCCTTAAAACTTATAGGGTATGTCAGCAACTTGGTTTATTCTAGACACAGATTTACTTAAAAAACAGCAATACCTACGTCAATTATGGCTGGTGAGTGAGAATTTTTAAAATTAAAGGTGTTATTTTTAATTAAATTTGGTTAAAGTTAAAAATTACAAAATAAAAAACTGGTACACAAGAATGCCCGCATATTTTAAGATTTCGGATCCTGTTAACATCGATAGGCATTTCCTTAAGATAAAACGATCTCATTATTAAATACGGTACCTCCTTAATTGTTTCACATGTTTGTCGGTACTTTTATAAATATCTCAGGAACTTTAAACGCTGTGTCTGCCATTTTTTATTCTCGGAAAGGAGAAACCCAAATTAATATTGTCTTTAAAGGTATTTGCTTTAATTTCTCTTAATAATTAGGTAGGAAGACCTATTTTGGTGATGTTACGAAGTACTGTTACTTCCAATTTTCCAATATCGCCGTATTAAAGTTTAAGAATAAATTAATACGTGTTTAAAGACCCAGTTATAGAAGGAACAGTTTAAAAATGTAACTTCGGTGCTCTTTGATAAGAACAAAAGTCACAATAAAGTTTAAAGCAAATAAATCGGCATGCTTGACTTCGCGGCCGCCTTTGCTATATTTCTTTTATGATATGCCGGTTGATGCAGCTGGTCATCGCACTATGGGATAGAAATTAATTTTTTGGTCAATATTCTGAAACTTACCAATCTAACTTAAAATGAGGTGCTTTTTACTGGAAAAATATTATAAATTATTACAAATGCTTTTTGGAAACCTAAAACTTATTATATGTTATTATAAATTTACACCCCACTTAACATTATTATTTTTTATTGTACAAAATAAACTAAAATGTCAGCTTGTTTGGTTAATTCGGTAGTATTCTAATCAGTAATCCGATTATTATTATCTCGTAGGATATACCTGGTACGACAATAGGTATAATTTATTTAAATGGAATACCCTGAATATTATATCACCACCAAAAAAATCTTTTAAAATGCTTTAAAAAATACTACATTTGATGTGTCTATCTCAATTAGTTTCGGAAATATGACCATCCAAATCTGAAAAATAATTTTAAATTATTCTTAGAAGCTTAATAGAGATACATCTTCCCAACTTTTTTTATTTTTTAACGTATAAAATAAATAAAAACACTGTTTTGTTGGGTAGATTCTATAGAATCCATATCTTTCATCAGAATGCTTTTATCTTTTAGGATATACAGTGTAGGACAAAACATATTAAATTTTAAAATGGAAAACCTAGTAAATTATAACAAAATCTTGTATCTGTCCTTACACTCAGAAGTAGCAAATAGTAGAAAGGCAATTGTAAGTACAAAAACTGATAAAGAAAAAGGTAAAAAATCTTTGACAAAAGTAGCGAGACTTCGCGAGACTACATCGAAAACACAACAATAGCTCTTATTATTTAAACTCTTACTTTTTTTAGTAAACAAGGCTAATAATAAACTAAGTAGATTAAATGTTGTATATTTATGTTTACTTAAAATACATTTTCAAGTTTCTTATTACCCCAATAGAAGTCGTCATATCTTTTTATAATTTTGCGTACATGTAGTTTGGAGTATCTACTTTGAAATACTCAGCATGAGCCATTAAAATTTCAAAGTTGCTTTTTGGCCAAAATAATAGATTTCTATCCCATAGTGTATCGGCGCGTCGCTGTAAAGGATAGCGGCGCCTTTGTATAAAATAGTCCGATTGCAAGCGGCCTTTTTTATGTTTTTTGTATTATTTTCAAAGAGTACCGAATTTGCACTTTTAAAATGTTCTTACTATACATTAGTACAAAACTGGATGATTTCGGAGATATTGAAAACTAAAATTAAGCGACTTAGCACCGTTGCAGTTGCAAATTTAGATACTTGACATTTCATAATCAAGTTTTGATGTCTGTTGTTGCAGTTAATATTCTATTTTTTAAAGAATGTTTATGATTTATGGGATGAATGTAATAAAAATACGAAAATATTTAGTCTACAACTAGTGTTAAGCGTTTAAGTGGTTGTCATCATGGATTTCGTTAAAAATTCAGCAATGAAGCAAAACGTGCGAAGTCAGTTTTGGTTTAGCTGCAGTTCAAGTCTAAATAACGAAGAACTTAACGCTTTATGGCTATACATAAAGTTTTTCAAAACACTGACTATTATCCTGTTTTGTGTAATTTAGGTTGTCAGACAATAATGTCTAATATTTTCGTAAAATTTAATAACTAATCAGGTAAATATTCTTTGCCAAATTGAATCTAGATACCCATTTTTATCAGCTGTTTGACCGAATTGCAACACTGTGCTCCTTAATTTGAATTCCTAATAGAGTTATAAAAAATGTATTCTGGTTTTAATTTTTTATAAATAATTTTGTTAATAATAGGTGTATTGTCACAATATTTGACCATACGGGGGTTTGGGAGGTGAAAAAAAACGAATATGCGATCAACTTTACAACCATCCAAGTTATGGAATGAATGGTGTGTGAATGGGAAGGAGTAGGGGTCAAGGTACAATAAGCCTTCAGGCTGCACTGCACCACCTAGGGGGCGGTCGTCGGGCCTGGGTGGGATGACCCCGAAAGGGCGAAAAAAAAACTTTATTGTAAACTTTAGAGGGCTCCACCTGCGATATCTTGCATTAATTAAAAAGAAAATAACTTTTTGAGTTACTTAATAACACACCAAAACACCAAAAAAGCTTTCACATGACGTCAGCACAACCATTTCCAACGTGGCTAAATGTCGCGACCCTTTATAGATCGATTCTCCCTTTAATGTATGCATTTTTGACCAAGGTAGTGCAAAAAAATCAAATCTGACATAGTGGATCGTGCAAAAAATACTGATCTTAGAAAAACATTATTAAACAACCATATGGATTTAACGATTGTTTTCCCTAATGTTTAATTTTCTATTTCGCCGAAGTATTTGTTTTTCCTTAGGCAAGGTTACATATCGCCTTCGTATTTTGCAATTGTTTTATCGATACCTATAAATAATCTTGACTTATTCTGAACAATTAATGCAACACTACCTTCACTAATAGCAACTGTACACCCACTTGAGTTAGTATTATGTTACATAGTTCCTATTGCACGAGTTACAAATAAATAAATCTTTACTTTTATATGGATCTTCGATAGATAATAGGTTTGATTTCGACCCACTATACTACAAATGTCGGAAAATAAAATATTATAGTGAGATAGATAATGCAACATTCGGTTGCATAGGGATCTTAGGGTTATACCACTGATCTCTATGGATTGCCAATGTTATTACCTGCGCGAAACAAAAGTTACATTTCATGGGGAAAAAACAGGTTTGTGCGCAAGCAAATCGAGGGTGAACGCGCCTGGCGCCAAACAGACTATCCGCATTATCGGAAAGAATTTGTCGCCGCCGTCCTGGTTTTCTGTTCGGAGTACGGTAGCTAATGAGCGTCACAGTCAGACCGCGGACGGAGGGCACTGGGTGCCGGTGTTTGTATTTTGCCACGGCTTTTAAGTGCGCATGTTCGTCCACCCGTCCATTTGTTTACTGCGCGAAGTCGTAAAAATGCTTCTTGCCACTGCAGATCTAAATGTAGGTTATCTATGGGAAATACCCATTACAAAATTTTTCAAGATACTCCTTATAGAATTCTACAACAAGAAATATATAAGATGTATAAAATTTACATTAGCTTTCTTTCTCCTCATTTAGTTTCCAAAAAAACAAAAAATAAAACCCAGGCAAACCAAGAAATATTTATTGTCTTTTTTTAATGTCCAATTGCGTTGTTCTTTATCAACAAAGCCAGTGGCGTACCTAGAGGTAACGGAGCTTGAAAAGCAAAGTATGAGTAAAAAAATGTCCTCACCTTATTTTCCATGAGGACCCCCATTTGGGTAAGCTAGTGAACAAAGCTGTATTAAAAACCCTTTATCTACCTGTAAATCTTTTGATTCAAAACATTATTTATTAATGATCCTTCCCTTTCAGAAAGTCTTTCTTCTTTTGCCCATCGTCGGGTTGTAGGGGATATATCGCTTTTTATAGGTACTTTCACAGCTTCTGCTCAAAATATTTGCCCATTATTATATTTAAACTTGGAACTTCTAACAGAGAAACTTGTGGTTTCAGACGTATGCATCATTTTACGGTCCAACTGAACAGGTGCCAAACTTTTCATTTTATTCGTTCTTTTTTCCCTAGAGTTTCCAGAATAAGCAGCCCGCGGAACTCTTTCTCTCTTCTCCAATTCTCCAAGTATTTAGGTCCCGTTTTAGCAAACTCCTTTTACCTCGCTTAAGACACCCACAGTACGTTGGTGGTTAGGTTACAGCCTTCGTGCATTATCCAAAGTTGAAAAAAACTTTTATGTGCTTTTGAAATCTTTTACCTATAAAATGAAACTATCAGATTTAGTAAGAGTCCGACAGAAACTGGTTTCCCGGCCAAAACCGAATGATCGGCCATTGCTTCAGTTTCGGCCGAAACCTAAACCAAAACTTACGTGGTCAAGTATAAAATATTTGTGACTGGCTAAATGGCTAACCAACCAAGGGCAAAAAAAAGTATAAAATAGTTTAAAATACTGGAATTTGGGACTTTTTCATTATTTTGCATTGATAAGAAACTTGAAATAAAAACACTGTATAATTATTTTGTTTTAATCATTTATTAAAAAACATAATTATTGGTTTATATATATTTTTTTGAAATTAGGAAAACGTTGCCGCGAGAAACTAAGTTAGGCGAGCGCGCACGACAACTTCCGAAATCAATTTAGGTTTCGGCATAAATTTGGGCCGATTTTGGCCGAAAATGCCTGAAATCAAAATTTCAGACGGTCACTACTTTAGTATCCCGAAACGGCCTCAAAAATGTTTGGGTCATATGTCAAGAATGACAGCTCAAAAAAATTTTTTGGCTACGACACTGGATTCTACGGAAAAAAGTGTCTTTATAATGTGCAATTAGTTTTCTCGTATCTGTAATAACAACAAAGCTACAGGGCCTTTTCAAAAGTGAAAAAATCGAGAATCACCCTGTATCTCTGAAACGCTTCGCGATAGCGATGATCTGTTTTTACCATAAATGTTTTCTCCAAAAAGGAGCTCGAGGATGGGGTATCAGATTTTTAATATCTCTTATGGTTTCCAAGTTTCCCATAAGGGACAACCAAAATGGGACACCCTGTACATACTTATTATAATTCAGTCCTAATTTAGGTGTTTTTTGGCGATATCAAGGCTAAAATAAATTAATAAATTAATTTTATCTATTTTTGCGGACAATAACCTATGTATATAGGATATTTATTTAAATAAAGGTGTTAACATGGTAATTAAATTAACTTTTAAAATATTTAAAATATACTGTAAATTATTTACATTTAAAGTAAAAAAATATGTTTATTATGTAAATTTTAAAAACATTTGAAAACAATTTTTAGAGATATTTTTTGTTTAACGAAGAACAATTCAAAATCATTTTTTGACCAGAACAAACAAGGTTAATATTTTTTCTTTTTCGGGTAAAGATGTTATACCAACAATAATCTTAAAGTTTTCTCCTGTAGTTGTACCTACATATGTATTTTAAATCTTCTCTTTTAAATTTTTTATAAAACTTTCATTTTTTAAAAGGTAAAAACGTCTAAATTTCTGCAGGAACATAACTATTTTTAAAAGAGTTGTACGACCGGGTGTAAAATTGACTTTTACGCCCTAGGTCAAAAAATTACCAAAATCGCCCGCATTTAAAAATTTAAAAAACAATAAAAAAATTAAATAAAGCCCCAATTTTTTTGGTAAAACAGCAATTTATTTAATTAAACATTTGGCTATGCTATTTACTGCAAAAATAATGTAAAAAACGTAGAAAACGGGCTTTTAAAAGGTGAAAATCAAATATTGTGTGCCACTTTAGCTTTAAATCAAGAATTGTGTGCAAAAGAAGGGGGAACATAGTAAAATTAGCTTAGTTTAAATTTGAACTTTGATGATGAATATCTCAAAAACGAAACGTTTCCGCCAAAAAATCGTGATCAGCGCCCCAAAAAACCCCCGTATACCAAATTTCGTTAAATTGGAGTTGCCGCAGGTTTCTATAAAATTACCGTATCCTGAAACACCCTGTATAGAATACCTGTTTGAACTTAGGTCATGTCAGACACTTTCTATAAGTAGTCCACACTTATTTTTATTTCTTCCATCATATTACATCTCGTCCACACAAAGAGATACCGCCGTTCGCCAATTTTCCTAAAGTCTCTCATTATCCGCTAATAACTCTTATAAAACAACTTTTACAAAAAATAAATCCTGCAAAAGAGCAGCTTAATTGGACTTCTTTTATACGATATAGCCAAATAAATTCGGCAACATTGTTGCGAAGTAAGTCGAGTGTAATTTTAAACACAAAAAATTATATTTTATATTGATAGGTTTATTTATCTGTATTACTTTTAAGGTTCAAAAAGCCAACATCAGTTTTTCTTTTTAATTTACGATGTGGCTTGTTTCTTTAAACTTTAACAGTGTGTGGGCAAATAATAGCTTTGTTCGCTGGTCTCGTAATGAACCGATTCTGAACCAGAACCGAACAGGTTTAGAATTGTTTTTAAAGCGCATGTCTGTTATTTTTTATTTATCGCGAACGATTTTCTATACAGCTGAGGATGTATTCTAACCTAGCCTTTTGGTTAGGATTTTTCATGGTTAAATTGTATACTACACAAAAAAAAAATAAATTTAAACAAAAAGGTAAATTGTTCTACTGTCGAAAGCCACTCGAGGTCTCTCAGCGGAAGACGAGGGATTCCCTGCCTCCTCTTGTTTTTAACATAAGTATGTGTATTTAACTAAAGATAAAATTCAAACAACAAGAAATGGTAAAATCTTGTAATATTGTCTATATTTTTTAATTAAATCTTTATTTATTTTATTGCATACATACATTCATACGGAATACAATTAAAAATCCTTTGTTTATATACGCTCAGAATCACAGAATATAAAAAAAAATATTCAACAAGTATATTAACCCGCATAAAAAGTGGCAGAAACAAATAAACTGTAATACAACGGTTTATTTCTGTACCACAAAAACAGAAAACAGCTGACCATGTCGACAATGCGCATGAAATTCCGAACTGAACTTTTAGTTCCAACAAAAATCCCAGGACTGCTAATCAGGTTACGAACCGGTAACGAACTGATTCCATTGTAACCCGCGAACACAGAACTGTTACTAAAAATTCAGGATTTTACTAACCGCGAACGCTACTTTTTCACTGCGCATGCGAATAGTCCCAGAACCGGTTCAGAATCGAACCCGCGAACAATGCTAATGAAATGGACTTCATGATAAGAACCCTTTTAAAACCTTTTTAGGAGGGGTTCCTTTTGACGAGTCTATCACGAATATTCATAGCGCCATATATGGAAGCGGCGCTTTAACTCAGCCTGTCAATGCCAATGTTTTGGGGGTCGGACTGGGCGAATGCGTCACTTCTATATCGGACAAGTTTACCACAATTATTTTCATGCAATTTTTAAACATTATGGTAAACTTGTTCAACAAAAAAAATGACGTGTTCGCCCACTCCGACACCTGAAACATTTATTATGAACTGTTTGAATGTGGTAAACATTGATTCTTCATAAATGATACCATGCGAATGTGGGAGTCGTGCATTGGTGAAACAAAACGCCCGCTCAATGTAAGAATTATAGGCATAAGCATCAGAAGCACTAGTTTTTCACTAGGAACCTCATTGGAAAAAGCTAAAATTTAAAGAAGCAGTCCACTCTTTCCGCTGTCTTCGAGTAGTGCGGTTCACATTTACTTAGAAGTCTACATAGGCTTTTCGGGTAGGCGACTGAAGGAGTCGTACGAGCGTTGCTGTACCCCTGGGGATCGAAAAAATATTCACGCAAAATTGGAGCTTTTTTCTTCTGGGGCTAAGCGCTGTGAGTGAAGATTCCTAAAGCCTGAGGTTTTTACGTTTTGGTGTTGAACACATGGTGTCTTCGTTTGGTCGAGGCGGTGCGCATCCCTAGCGGAAAAGCGTCAGTGGTAAAAGTGACGGTTATGCGCGATACCAGTAGCAGCACAATTTATGCATATTCAGAAGTTCATCGCTGTTGTTGATTGTTTAAAGTGTTTCTTATTTATATGCTACGAAAGTCTGGAAGTTTCTGAGCTTGATTATCCAGATTTTTACGGACAAAGCCAAGAAGGCTCATAAGCAATAACTTATATGATCGGAGCGGGAGAAAAACGAATTTATACTGTTTGTAACTGTAATATTTCTACAAAAGTTAGTACATACAATTTTCTAAAATTAAATAATAAATGCATAGTTATGAAGAGGATTATTGTCTCTTAAAAAATGAGATAGCTATGATTTTTTTGCAGTATAATGGCTGTGCTGCAATAATTAAAATTAATTATTTTACATAAACAAAACATGTATAAAAAAACTTCCCATTCATAAAAAAGTATCACTTTATGCACTTGTTACATAAATTACTGTTTTTTAATCTC
Organism: Listronotus bonariensis; assembly: GCA_014170235.1. Classification (NCBI taxonomy): domain Eukaryota; kingdom Metazoa; phylum Arthropoda; class Insecta; order Coleoptera; family Curculionidae; genus Listronotus; species Listronotus bonariensis. The sequence continues at coordinate 58,940 of JACEGR010003277.1, forward strand.
ACATTGTCATACGATAAGGAATTTTTAAAAGACGCCCTATAAGGATGTGATTGTAATTAAAAAATATTTGTCCGTTATAATAATATTAGAGACATTTTGCACCTCTTAAAATAACAGACGTTTTTGGCCTCCTTATGGTTATCGTTATTAAACATAACGATTACAGCAGCAGTTTTAGACAGAGATTTTGCAGCCTCTTCGAATAAATTTATCTTGCGTCTGCGCTTTCGACACATAACCTTATTTTTGTCTGTGGTTCACCGATTTTAAAGTTAACGAAAAATCAGTATTTACTTTTACTCTTCATAAGATATAAATTGATATTTAAATATATGCAAACACTTCTGTTGATTTCGTTTTTTAAAGTAGATGCAAACAATACAGTATAAGCAAAACACAAAAAGTAAGGTTAGGTTTGGTAGTGGAATAAAAAGCAAGTGTGCCAGATTGTAACATCTAAATTAACTACTGATTTAGAATATCCGTAAAAGTGCAAGTCCGTTTTAATTTCTTAACACTATTTGATTTTTATTACTGCTATAGATTTTTCGCTAATTAGAGCCCATGTATAAATGATATTTTAATTAATACGGCATTAAAATTTTAACCTTTTAAATAATTGATATTAAAATTTCTACAATCCGGCAACCACGCAGTTTAACAATAACGATAACGATAAGCTCTTCGGTATTCATCCGTAATTAAAGGAGTCCGGTATGGTTAATAACGATAACGGATCATGTTTGCGTTACTGCGCAGTCTCAGAATAACGTTAACCACAACGGAATTGCAAAATAAAGGTGCAAAATGTCTCTATTATGGTAATAACTAATAAATAATTCCATAATGTGACATTTTAACACAGCGTAATCTAACAATCCACTTTGCATACGCATACAAGTCCAGTTATTTTATCTATGGTCATGTTTTCAGCACATTCTACAAAATACAGTTTACCGGTATATGTCAACAATTATTTAATGTGTTGTAAATCTTATAAATAAATATTGCACCTTGGCAACCGGTGCTCGTTACATAATACTTATGGCTGCAGTTACCATTTATATACAGGGTGTGGCCGAAATAATTGGATCCCGTATTGGAAAGTGAAATTGTTTTTCACTTTATGCTTTTTTACCCTAGATAAAAGGAAGAGGTTTCTAATAAACTTCTTATATTGAAAATAATAGGAAATGTATATAGCTATGTTTATATATGAACCAAAAATTTTTAGATTCAAGAAAGTTCAAATTGAGAAATATAGTTTGTCTTGTACAGGGACTTCAAAAATTAGATAAACGTAAATGTAGACCAAGAGCAAACTGCCTTTATTTTTTATGATTCAGCAAAGTTTAAAAAAATGGGTTTTTAGAAACGAATGGGCATCTTGTATCTGAAATTTCAGTTAAAGCGACGTAATGTTAATTTTCGATACCACTTCCTTACAATGCCGTTCCTGGGTCTTCTGTCACCCCGTGCAAAAAGAGAAATTGCAGCCCCTAGAAAAAAATGTAAATTAAGGTACTTATACAAATTTTTGAAAGCAGAAAAAATTCCACTGTTTACAGCTTCAAAAACTTTATACAGGGTGAAAAATCAATCATGAAACTTAAGGGGTGATTATACTTGACAAAAAAGGGTATAGCTTCATATACATTTTTTCAATATGTCATTCGTTTTCGAGTTACAAGTCGTCAAAGTTCAATTTTTTTTTTTTGGTTTTTTCGCCATATTGCATCTATTTTTTAACCAATCCAGTTAATATTTGGTACACAAATCAAGCTTTGCAGATTCTAAAATCGTAAGACAAAAGTACTTTTTTAAATACCTCCATAGGGCACTTTACCTAAAACTTAAAATTTATTTACATCATAACTTTTTTATTTTGACACATATCGCAAAGCTGGGGGCGCCATTTTATAGACAACTAAAAACTTATTGATTTTATTTAAAATTTTAGATATTAGATGTTAGGCTATTTTTACATCTATGTAGTTTTTGGATTTCCTATACAAGACAACACATATTTCTCAACATAAATTTTGTTTTTCTAAGAATCAAAAGCATTTTGCCATACACCGTCCTTTTTGAACATTAAAATGTTTGGTCTATTTGTGCTATTGTAAATTCATCCGTGGATATACTGTATGAATTTTTAAAAAACCGTTTCTAAAAAGCACAAAATTTAAAATTTTTAGAGAAACCCAGCTTGATGCTTTTGACCAAGTCTTTCTATTAGATTAATAAATTATTTGTTATTGTAGATAAACACTTTTCCCTTTTAATAAACCTATATATGCTATGTATCCCCCACCCAAAACACCGTACAGGTATCCACTCTCGACCAAAAATTAATTTAACCTTTGTGGGTGTTTCTTTTGAAAATAACTTTAAATAACATAAACACATTACAGCAGTTTTCATAAAAATTGATTTTTTTCCTCTCATTTACATATGTGAATAAGTTTTTTCATAAAGAACTAGCCACTCTTATTTCTTTGTATGGTAACAAAAAGTACCATTCTCATGCATCACTTTACAGCGAATCTTTTCTCATTGTCGTGTATTAAAAACTTCTACATTAGAATCTGCTTGAGTTTAGAGTCTACGTCCTGGCGAAATTATATTAAAAAAAAATTATTCGACGAACTTTATAATTTAATATTTAAAGCAGTTAATTTATTAGATGAAATATATGAAAATTATTCCATTTACGACTTTAATCTCTGACCTTGGTAGTAATTATATTCAACACCTTCTCACATCTAAATTACGATGTTACCTTAGTTAAAACCTGGGCCCATGTAATAAATGCTTTTAGATTTATTGCAAAAATTGACAATAAAAAATAAAAAAAAACATATTTTTTTCACTTGTTATGCCACTAATGATTAATTTATTTTCGGAAATTTTTTTCAAGGCCATAAATATTTTGAAAAATATCCTGAGCCGCAGGCGAGGAATAATTTTACTTAAAATATTCGTGGCCAAGGAAAAAATTTGCTAGAATAGTTTAATAAATTAATATAATCAATAAACAAATAACAAATTCAATATAAATCTTGTTCGAGCGCCACTGATAAAACTTTTTACAAACCCAATTTTGTCAAAATATCCGGAGTGCTAGAAACCCATATAACATTTTTTGCCGGCGTTGTACAATTAATTTACTGGCATTGCCAACACTCTTTAATGGCAAGGCATTGGCAAAAAGTATCAAAAAGACGCGAAAGTGGGCAATTGGCCGTTATTAGGCCACATGTTGCAGATAATGTGATGGCATCCGTCATTAATAATGTATGATGAAAAAATGCGTTTAGGATGATGGCATCCATCATTAATAAGTTATGCCAAAAAATGCGTTTAGGATGATGACATCCATCATTAATAAGTTATTGGCAAAAAAATGCGTTTAGGATAATGGCATTTATCATTAAATAAGTATTGCAAGTTTTATAAAATGAATGTCCCAAAAGTTAAATAACATATTTAGAATTTTGTAATCGAAAAAATTTTTATACCGTAACAATAAACCAAAAAAATAAAATAAAAAGTATGTACTAAAATTAAAAAAAGATAGTAAATCAAAAGAAAACACTTTAAAATAGTAAGTATTTAAGGGACACTTACACTCAATTTTCAGATCCAAAACATAGGGAGAAATATTTTAAAGTAGTTAAATGTCAAAAAAAACTATTAAATATATAAAAAAAATATTAACACGTCTTTAAAACTTTTAATAAGGCAACTCACTGAGTTCATAATAATTTTTTTAGGTAACTACAAATTTAAAAGGTTTTAAACAAAATGTTTACAGCTCCTAACAGTCTACTTGAATAACCCTGCCTTCTTGACTAGCCATCACCAATTAATTACGCAACACACACTAATTAGGTAATGAATACACTTAATAATGTCTACTAAAAACACTTTTCTTTAAAAAAGAAACTAAAAAGCTAGAAAACCACGTAGAAAACAATTGTACAAAGCGGCGAAACAAAAGCAAGGTTGCCTCATCTGTCAAATTGTCAAATCTTGTATATATATATTCATAAAATGTTAGGAAAAGGCCATTTCCTTTAAATTATGTAAAAAAACATATAATAATGTTGTTTAGCCGCCATTATAAATAAAACAGATCAAAAAATTTGCTCGAATGTTAGTTAAATACCAATGTTAATAATATGGTTTGAAAAGTATGAATATGCGTTGAAAGTTTGCCTTCAAAATCCAACATTTATTTGCCTGCAACAAAAAGGCATGCTTTATTTAATCAGGATTGGTATGCCGCCATTTTTGTATGCTTGCCGGCAATTCGCCCGCATATAAAAGTTATTGGCAATTAAGTGTTTATTTAGGGTTAACTTTTTAATGCGTATTAGATGTTGGCATAATATTGCCACCAATTGCCAATGGTTTACCATCAATGCCAATATGAAAAATGTATATTGCCGGCAAATAGTGTTTGCTGGGAAAGTTATGATAAAAAAGTCATTTTTTTTAAAACTGTAACACCTTTTATCTCAGAAAGCAACCATTTTTTAAAATAACTTTATTTTAAAAATTTTCTTCTCCTATTGCGTTTTATACAGTGTTTAAGGAAAAGTATTAACTTAAAAATAACCCTGTATTTTGTACAAAGTATTACTATCTTCTTTAAAATTTAACTTTCATCGGAATTTATTAGCAAATGATTAAACAAATTGATCATATCGAAAAAAATCCAGTTTAAAAACCTCCTAAACCCGGTCACAAGATCGCTTTAATCTGCGTATCTTTACGTACTAATTAAAAGAGAAAAAATCGGCTATTATGTCTTGAGATGTGGCAGATATAAGGCAATTAATTAAAAAAGCTGATGAGCCCGTCAAAAAGCTCAGAATGCTCATTTTAATGAGAGGATCAATCATTGGTGAAAAGGATGTTTCAACACTCAGCGCCTTAAAAATTTATTAGAGATGGTTAGCGTGCATATTTACGGTAGGTAACGCTAGTAAATCTCTTTCGCAGGATCTTAATTTAATATTGGATTGGGGCGCCAGAAATCTCGTCCATTTTAATGCATCCAAAACACAATCATGTTCCTTGTCGCGAAAAGAGTCACCAAATACTCATCCTTTACTTATGAGCGGCCAAGTTTTGCAGAGCAAGGACACCTTCAGTCTTGTGGGCGTCACATTTAATAGTAACCTTAACTGGCATAAACACATTGTATTTATAGCCACGGCAGCTTCAAAAAGTTTGGATTTCTCTTTCGAGCCAAAAAGTATTTTTCCGCTTCTAATTTATACACTTTGTATGTGTCCCAAATCCGACCTCCCTTGAAATATTGTTCTCATATCTGGGGCATGGCGTCCCCCACAACCCTAAGCATTCTTGATTCCATTCAAAGAAGAGCTATTCGTCTCTTTAATGATCCTTCACTTACAGAAAGGCTTCCTCTCTTGCCCATCGTCGGGCTGTGGGGGATTTATCCCTTTTTATAGGTACTTTCATGGCTTCTGCTCTGAAGAATTGTCCCGTATAGTTCCTCCACTCACGGTACCCAACAGAGAAACTCGTGGTGCCGCGCGTATGCATCCCTATACAGCCCAATTGGACAGGCCCCGAACTTCCCACTTTGTTCGTTCTTTTATCCCTAGAGCTTCTAAAAGTGAAGCCTGCTGCCCGCGGAGGTCTTTCTCCTTCTCCCCCAAGTCTTCAAGTGTCAACAAACTCCCTCTTACCTCGCTTAAGACACCCACGGTACGTTAGTATTTAGGCTTTTAGCCTTCTTGGTTTGTCCAAAGATAAAAAAAAAGGTAACCCTAATAGATAAGGAGGGGTCCATAAATTACGTGAAGCATTTATAAGGGAGGGAGGGGGTTGAGTTAAATCTCACCTAACCTCACATTGTGGAGGGGAGGGAGGATCTGTACAAATATCACGTAATTTTTTTTTCCGCTAAAAGAAAAGATAAACTAACGAGACTTAGGCAGGTCCTCCCAGGAAAAATATATAACCACCAGAACTTACTTTTTGAGCTTGCTCGTCAAAATTTTTCGACGAACACAAAGTCATATTCGGTTCAAGAAATTATGCACAAAATCTCACATAAGAATTGAAGGATGGGAGGGGCAATTGGGGCAAATCTCACCAGAGAGGGAGGGGAGGTAAAAAAATTGAAAAAAACGCCAATTTATGGACATCCTCCAAGGATTAAAGGTTTATTGTGAAATATTTTATACAGGGTGATTTTTAATATTGCGGCAAAACTCCCTTAATGCATATTGGCTGTGTCAGATATTATTAAAAAGAAATTATTTTCTTTTAACTTTACCACTCTGTATTGCAAAAGTTAAGACATTTAGGACATTGGTTTATAGTCTAAGATCCGAATAGAAAGCGGTCTGCATCTATCTGTTACCCGGATGAAAACTAATATATATTAAATATTTATTATTTAAACAAAAGTGTTGCTACAGGGTTGCCTAAAAAGTATGGCCAAGACTATATTTAAACTTTAAAAGTCACCTCACAATTTTTAACGCACCCTGTATAATGGCAGTTTTTATTTTAACTCTACATGACAGTACTAATATAAATAATAAAGCCAAGGGATATTGTTTAAATTTAATATTTTGAAAAAAGTATTAAAATTTTTTGGTATATTCTGCATTACCTAACTTTTTTTATCTATGGACAAACCACAAAGGCTAAAAGCCTAAATACTAACGTACCGTGGGTGTCTTAAGCGAGGTAAGAGGGTGTTTGTTGACACGGGACTTAAACATTTGAAGATTTGGGGAAGTTCGGGGCCCGTCCAGTTGGACCGTATAGGGATGCATACGCGCGGTACCACGAGTTTCTCTGTTGGGAACCGTGAGTGAAGGAACAATACTGGACAATTCTTCAGAGCAGAAGCCATGGAAGTACCTATAAAAAAGCGATAAATCCCCCACAGCCCGACGATGGGCAAGAGAAGGAAGCCTTTCTGTAAGTGAAGAGTCATTAATGAGACGAATTGCTTTTCTTTGAATAGAATCAAGAATGTTTAGGGTTGTGGGGGATGCCATGCCCCAGATATAAGAACAATATTCCAAGGAAGGTCGGATTTGGGACACATAAAAGTGTAACTACAACTATTTTATTAACTGGCCTTAGAATGTATTAAAAAATAGGGGTTGCCATTACACAGGGTGTGATGATGATGATGTGAAATTTATAGAATTATTTTTTAAATTTAAATAATATAGCCTTAACCATATTTTTTTAAGCAGCTCTGTAGCAATAACTTTCTTTACATACTAAATATTTATTTTAAAATAGTTTTTATTTGGTAAATAGATAGGTGCAGCTTGCTTCCTATTCTGATCCTATACCATTATTAAACACTTTTCGTTTTAAAAACAACGACCTTAAGGACCAAAATCTTGTTCTGAAGAAAATGAAGTATATTAAATCAGAGACAAGAATGAGACCAGCAACTAAATGTAAATTAATTATCCGAGAGAGAGATAGCTGCTGGGCCTTCCTTGTCTGTCTTCAAGGAAGGTAAACGCAGATGGCGCGTGAGTAAACTTTATCGTTTGCCCGCCAAATTCAAATTATATAGCTGTGCTATTTTTGCCCTTAATGTTAGGTACTTGTTTTTGTTTCCTATTAATATAAAATATTGGGGTTTAGTTCAATAATTACACACACCTAATTAAAAATGTCATTTATTTGGTTTTTATAAAGATTTTTTCTTACAGGTAACCATGTCAATATTACCTTAAATTATCTGTTGAAAAGCACAAATTTAATATATACACCGTGATCACTAATAAAAGTCAATATTCAAAGTCCAATTAAAGGTAAAAACCACGAAACACACAATAAATCACAGAAAATGTAAACAAACTGTCCAAACAAATCGGCCATTGAAAAATATCAAACACAAATATCGAATATTTTTATAACATTTCGGCGTGACTGCCTGCGGCAACGTTGTCAAGTTAAAAATATTCGATTTATGGAATATATTCTTTCTCTTAATTAGATGTGAGCCAAAAAAGGACATTAAAGTTTACATGCAAAAATTGTAAACAACTTGGCAACCAGGGCAAAGCGATGATTGCTCCATCTACGATAGCCTGCCATGATGAAAGACAAAGACATATTTATTGGAATACCAGAAAGAGATAAATACAATGGACAAAATGTTAGGACCAGTTACTCGTCTCATTGTTGTCTCTGATTAAATCACTAGGAAACGTTTTAAAATTGCCTAAAAATCTCTAATAATAAATCCATTAAATATCTATAGCAAACATCTGTCACTTATCTTTTAATTTTTGACTGGTGTAACTAATAGATAAATAACTTAATAAAAACAAAAGTTGATCATTTTTGTAGTTGACATCTGAAAAAGGTGTTGTTTTTACTTTCAGTAATAAGATTAGCAAAGCTTTTACAAATACAGTGAGGTTGGTCGTGTGGGTTGAAACACATTTATTTATAATTTAGGGCTTAATTTTTTGGAAAACGGTCGGATACATCGATCTTTATTTTGGGCATTTTTTTTTATCTTTGGGCAATCCATGAAGGCTTAAAGCCTAAATACTAACATACCGTGGGTGTCTTAGCACGGAACTTAAAATCTTGAAGGTTGGGAGGAAAAGGGAAGACCTCTATGGGCAGCACGTTCCACAATCTAGAAACTATATAGGAATAAAAGAACGTGCGGCACCACGAGTTTCTCTGTTGAGAGCTGCAAGTGGGGGAAATATACTGGACAATTCCTCGAAGCAGAAGCTGCGGAAGTACCTATAAAAAGCGACAGATTCTCTACAGCCCGACAATGGGCAAGAGAGGAAAGGCTCTCTGTAAGCAAATGTTCTGAGCTCTTCTTTAAATGAAATCAAGAATACTTAGTGTTGTAGGAGACGCCATTCTCCAGATATGAGGACAATATTTCAAAGGGGTCTGATTTGGAATACATTTAAAATGTATAAATTAGAAGAAGAAAAATACTTTTTCGCTCGAAAGAGAAATCCAATCTTTTTGAAGCTGCCCTGGCTATAGATGTAATGTGTTTAGGCCAGTTAAAGCCCACAAGAATAAATGTGGCTTTGCCCGCAAAACTTGGCCGCTCGTAAATAAAGTGTAAGTATTTAATGATTTTTTCCGCAACATTGAACATGTTTTGGATGCATTAAATTGGATGAAATTTTTGTCGCCCGAATCCAATATTAGATTAAGGTCATGTAAAAAGATATCTGCATGGCCCTGCGTTTGCTATCCAAGTCAGGCTTAGAGATTGGATTGCAAACGTAAAAACTGGACTGGAGGGTACTATCGTCAGCAAAATTATGAATGGAATCTGTTGTGGAAGAGAGAAGGTCGTTGATGTGAAGAAGAAACAAAGTTGATGCCAGTACTGAGCCCTGAGGCACCTGAGCATTAATTTGGTGAAAACTTGAAGAGTGATCGACCATCCAGAATAACTGATATACTTCGATCAGAAAGAAAACTAGAGAGCCATGAACAGAGTTTTGTTGAAAGAACATAGAGTGACAGTTTCTCATGCCAAAACTGGCCCCAAGCTTTGGATATTCAAAAGCAACGATCTGGGATTCGCCTAGATTCTCAAGAGACTTGATCCAGTTGTGTGATACGAAGGAAAGAAGAATCTGCTGTAGATCTATTGTGGCGAAATCCATATTGCCTGTCATGCAAAATTATGTGTGTTTTTCTAAATACCTAAGGATTTGCGAATTAATGAATTTCTCCATCTTTTTCATGGGAAATTTGTATATAGAAGTTGTCCGAAAACTAAGCGTCGCGTCGACCACTACCACTAACTTTGTTTCCGGAAACAGTAGTAATATATACAGGGTCGCAAAAATGGGTGACTACTATCAACTTATATTTTTTCGCTTTTTCACTAATGTTCGTTAGAAAAATTTGGGTTTTTGACTTGACTGTGGATATAGGACATCATCCATAATAATGCAGAATTTAAAAATGCAATAAAAACTAGCTATATTCTTAAAAAAAAAAGAAGTTGATGGTCGTAGATTATTTTTGGGCCACTTTGTACACTATACGCGTCACGTTGACGTAGGTGGGGAATAAAATGGGTTAAACATCCAAATACTCTGCGACGACGTCACCTAGAACTTAGGCTCAGTATATAGCCTTCGTATGCTGTCATGGAAATGCAGTCAGTATAATCATTATAAGAGTTCTAATCTAGACGAAGATCTAAAAAAGACAAATAAATTATTTAAACGTCCGAGATATAATGTTAAATATTTATCTACTTCCATCGCAACTGTTATTTCCCTAGGGCACACAAGTGAGGAAATCACCTGCATCTGATAGTTCTTTATCTCTCTATCTCCCATTCTAAGATAAATATGCCTATAAATTACTAAAAACTAAGATTATAGACTGAATGGCAGAGCAAAAATTTCAATATAAATCAAATTGATTCTGGTATACTATACTTAAATGTTTCTCAGCGTTTACTTTGGCTATTACAAGAAACTGCTGTATAATTTTCTGATTACTAGGATGGAAGCAGTTATGTTACTTAACCAATATTTGATGGAAATTTGAGTAATGAAAGGGACATGCATTTTAGAAGTGGCGTAATAAAAACACAGAAACTGTAATAACGTATGTCCTAAAAGTTTTGGCACAAAACTCATTGTCTTTAATTTTAACAAAAACAAAATAATATCAAGTTGCCTTTGAAAACAAAAGTTTATTGACTTTATCTACTGTCAGTTGAGATTTATCTATTTTGAAGTTTTCGCTTTAAGATGTCGTATAAATTAGAAATAAGAAAAAGTATCTACAAGTTAGTTGGGCGGATACCCAAAGCTGAAATCTGTCGAATATTCCAGAATGAAAACATTTCACGCAGAACCATTTATAGAACAATAGCGGAGTGCGAGCAGGGAATACCATGTCTGAATCTCCCAAAGTGGAAGACCACGTGCATTTACCGCACAGAGGTCAGAGAGATTGGTGAGAAGAGCAAAAACCAGACTGAGAGACATTCGAAGATATTTGCGTCTGGTAGAGCAGATTGGGCCACTCCACATAATTCGATAGTATAGTTTAGTTAAGTATTGAGTTGTAATTTATGATAACTAGTTAGTGTTTAAATAAATTTCTTCATTAAAAAAAACGATAAATATTGTGTGCCAAAACTTTTAGGACATACGTTAGAGATGGGCGATATCGTTACCCTTATTCGCAAACCTCGTAACTTCGGAATTGATTGAAATCAACATTCTTGCACCATCCACTTAATGAATAATAAACGAAAGTTTTCCAAAAATCTCATAACTAAGTAACAATTAATAACACATTTCATACAGAGTTGGGTCGAATACTGAAATTTGGTATTCGAATACGAATACGAATACCGTAAAAAAGTATTCGAATACTCGGTATTCATGAATACTGAAGAGCAAAAACAACCTCTCTCTCTTGAAAAAGCAACTCATTTTTATTTTTCTACGTTTTTCCATAACAAAATGCAGTGGCGTACCTTGTTCTTGCTCAAAACTAATCATTTCAAGCATACAAGACGTCTCTCTAATTTTCTAAAAATAACTTTTCTATTTTTTAAACTATTCACTTCACACTTGGAATGGGAATACATGTACATACTATCTACGATTTACCAGATAGTCATGATTTAAACTGACATACTAAAATGTATTATACACATACCTAACCTAATACATAGAAAACATAGTTTGCAATGTCACTTTTTATATGTTGTACCAAGTTACTTGTTTTTTTTTAATAGCAAAACCCCAAAAAAGTTAAAATAATTAATTTAGATATATTTTTGTTTGCAAAAATAAATGTATATCTGTTCCAAATTACTTAGGCAGGGCACAGACGTGCAGGTGTAACCACGGTCTACCGTGGGTATACCCACGGTAGACCTGTACAGTTTTTATTCAGGTAGACCTGAGACCTGAGCGTGTGTGGGGCAATCAGGTATAACTGTGACAGTTTTAACTGCACAGTTTTTTTCTCCGGTCGGCCGAAACAGTACTCGGGTAGACCTGAGACCTGAGCGTGTGTGGGGCAATCAGGTTTAACTGCACAGTTTTTTTCCTTCGGTCGGCCGTAAACCGATTTCTTTTAATGAATAATAAAGTTTAACAGGTAAAGGATATAATAATTAAAAATTATATAATTTAAATAAATGTTTAGGTTAAATGACAAATACGGTATTGCTGTGCCACAATATATGTAAATAGTTTCGTTTTATTTTATTGTTTTTTATGATTTTTTTTAAGAATAAAATATTTCTCTTTGATAAAATGTATTATACAGGGTATACTATTTTCGATGTTTAGTACAGTGATCTTGAAAACCGCTTCCGCTACAGAGATGGATAAATGGGAAAAGAACTGTATTTTTAGTGCTTAGTTTAAATCGCTTTTTATTTCGTTAAGAATAATCATGGCTTACTAGATGTTTCCAAAAACCGTTTGGTCCACTTTTTTCTTCCGTAGCTCAGTTAATATTTGAAATAGAAAAAAAGTGTAAATAGGGAACTTGTAGATAAACTATCTTCTTGAAAAGTATAACTCGGTATTTAATTTAATAGTCCGTTTTTGACCTTCGACATTACCTATATATATATATAAAAACAAGGTATATTTTAAATAAGAAAATATCGGTGTTGAAGAAAAGAAAAAATCGCTGCAGGATATACAAGGTGGTTTAAAATTGCGAAATATAACTTTGAAAAAAAAGAATATATTTTTAATACCTACTATTCTAATAGTAATTAATAATAATTAAAAATAAAAATCGTAATTAAAAGTTGTAAATAATTTATTTCCATTGATTATGGTTTTTGAATAACTTAAGGTTAACGTAAAGAACAAATAAAAAATATTTTTACAATTACGTAGAAAGAAAAGAGATTTTTAAAATAAAAGCCTTAAAAGAACCGCCTTATGATATACAGGAGATCCAAAATTACAAAAATGGTATTTTGCCAATATAAAAAAATTTATTATGAATATTTTTGTATGTACTTACTTATTTAAATACTATTACGTAATAGAAATTTTAATTTTTGTTAAGTAAATCGTTACCCTTTGATAATATTTACATGCATTTTAACTTAACTTAATAATGTTTGCATATGTGAAGCTTATTTTAGTTAACACTTAATTTTCCCGAGTAATCATAAATGATAAAAAATGTATAAAACTTACTTTTTAATGCTTTTTGTATTAAGTTGTTTCCAAATATATTTTTATTTTTTTTTAATTTTTTTGCGATTTTGAACCACCCTGTATATCATATCATTTTCTTTAAAATCTGTTATTACTTTCACATAGTGATATGCAATTAGTCAAAGATCCGAATAAGAAGCGACCTTTCCCCATCTGTTGTCAGTTTAAACACTCCTTTATATATTTGAAACGAAAAACCGCTATTGGTTGGCTAAAAGTTGCGGCAAAAATAAATAAAGAAAAGCAACTTTTACCTTTTAAGTATAGGTCCGAGTTGGGAGTATAATCTCAACTTTCAATTTTATTATCTTACAAAACAACCCTTAATTTTTTAATAAGTTCTTGATAAGCAGCTTCCCGTTTATTTTCGGTCATGGTAATCCTTGTTTTTGATTTGCCTATAGACATGGATAAGATTTATACATTTCAATAAATTCTTTCAATGATTTTTTGGTTCAGACCAGGACATTCTTTTAACTTGCGTTGACTGTGTGCTGTGAAAAATGACACCCCTCACAGAGACTAAACAACAACCAAAGGTTGTCGTTTATGGCAATAACATGAAATTTCGTTGAAATCAACTAATAAAAATCATAAAAGTTATCAAGTCCACGTAGAAGTCCAAAATGTGATTCACCCTCCTGTCGGCGCCTTGCGCTGCTAGTAGGACAAAGCGGCGCAGCATAATAAAGGGGCTACACTGGTTTTGATAACGGCCCATTGTAAAAGTCCAGGTACTAATATAATAATAAATATATAAAACGTTTACATATCACATAGTCTACGTCGGTGTAAATGGCGCAAGACTTCGCAAAATTTTACTGAACAGTAAATGCAGGGGACGAGTCGATAATGTTAGGTCGGTAAAATGTTTTCTTTAAGGCAAAGGTATCGAAATGCTGTTGGTCTATTTTTGTAATTTTGTTAATTCGACATTAGCATCGAAAGAATATTAACATTCGTGAGCTTATTGTCTTTGAAAATGTAACTTTCTGTAGTTATTAGCATCTTTCACTCACACTGTCACCGATGATAGTGACATATCTCACTATTAAAATCTGGCGGAGCTGCCGCATCATCAATCACATTACAATGAGAACTGAACTGACCAAGTGGTATACAACATTAGAGTGTCAATTATTGAATTTACCTGACTCACCTTCTCTCGGGAAGGGCTGGCGCCCTATTTACCTATGCATATAAACGTAACCTTATAGGCGTGCAGGTAAAGAGATATTGCGTCTCAGCCCGTCCATTCATCGTGGTAAGAAGAACAGCTAGTTCAGGTGACACATTGTGCATATTAATTATGTTTACGCCTTTGTTTTTATAAACCATTTTTTTAGGAAAACATTTATGTTTAAAATGAGGGTCTCCTCCTGCTAACATATCAGAAATAAAGGTGTTTCGATATTGACAAAGAGTTACTGAATCTCAAGCTGTCCGTTACTTTCTGTTAGTACATTTCAAATTAAAAAGAAACAAATAGCTATATTTTCTAGCATGATTTATTGACATTTTGACTTCAGTCCTGAAGCTTGCTAAATTTTCGAGCTTGAAAATGTAAAGCAGTCGAAATATCAATAGCATGTATTAAGAGAAAACAAAGTTGTTGTCCATCTTTAATCTGACTAAAGAAATTATGGTAACCATATGTCATACACACAAAGCTTTTATTTAATGGGACATCATGTTATTATTTATTTACTCTTAGTATTTTTATACATTTTAATATTATATTTATAATCATTAACTTATTAAATGAGAGTTTACCTATAGTTTATTCTTTTAAAAATTAGAAAATACCACAACTCAAAATGTCTTGCATTGTTTCGAAAAATTATTTACCATAATCAATTACTATGTATTTTTTCAGTTAGCAAATAAACCAGTTCACCCTCGAGTTTACAAAGGATGCCGGCTTCGGTCGCCTTTGTAAAATCAACCGGTCTACCGTGGGTATACCCACGGTAGACCTGCACATAGTTTTTTATTCAGGTAGACCTGAGCGTGTGTGGGCAAAACTGTGCAGTTTTTTAACCCGTTCAGGCGACCTGAGAAAAATCAAAAATATCCTATTTGTACCGGCCACAGACACGCAGGTCGACCGTAGAAGTCGTAAAGTTTTTTTAACCTGTTTATTTTAAAAGGCGACCGAAGCCGGCATCCTTTGTAAACTCGAGGGTGAACTGGTTTATTTGTAATTGAAAAATACATAGTAATTGATTATGGCAACAGAATTTTTTAAACAATGCAAAACATTTTTGGGTTGTTTTTTTAAATTTTTTAAAAGAATAAACTATAGGTAAACTCCATTTAATAACTTAATGATTATAAATATAATTTAAATGTATAAAAATACTAAAATTAAATAAATAATATACAAGGTGTCCCATTAAAAAAAGCTTGTGTGTATGACTATGGTTACCATATTTCTTTAGTCAAATTAAAATGAGACAAATAACTTTGTTTTCTCATTAATGCATTTATTGATATTTCGACTGCTTGCTACATTTTCAAACCGAAAATTTAGCAAAGCTTCAGGACTGAAGTCAAAATGTCAATAAATACAGTGCTGGAAAATATAGCTATTTGTTTCTTTTTAATTTGAAATGTACTATCAGAAAGTAACGGACAACTTAATTCAGTAACTCTTTAATCAATATCGAAACACCTTTATTTCTGATATGTTAAGCGGGAGGGGGACCACTATTTTAAACCTCAAATGTTTTCCTAAAAAATGGTTTATAAAAACAAAACGTAAACATAATTAATATGCACAATGTGTCACCTTAATTCTTTAGACTGTCTTCTTACCACGCATTGGCAAAAATGGACGGAGGTAAACGGGGCGCGAAAAATCTCTTTTACCTGCACGCCTGTAAGGTTACGTTTATATCATAGGTAATGGGCGCCAGCCCTTCCCGAGAGGGGGGTGTGGGTCAGGGCAGGTAAGAATTCCTATAATTGACACTAATAATTTGTATACCACTTAGTCAGTTCAGTTCTCATTGTAATAGTGAATTGATGTGCGAAAAGATTTCCACTCAAGATTTTAATAGTGAGAAAATGTCGGTATCAGTAATTGAAAGTGTGAGTGGAAAAGATTTAATAGCCTACAAAAATTTTACATTTTCAAAAGACAGTAAACAAAAGAATGTAAATATTTTTTGATGCAATAAATGTTTCGTAATTAATAATTTTTTTAAAAATAGACCAACATTTTTATTTCGATACCTTTACTTTAAAGAAAACATTTGCGCCCCGTTTACCTATACGATTTTATCGACCCCAAGATCCCTGCGCCCCATTTACCTGTTCAATAAAACTTTTGCGAAGGTCTTGCGCCCTGTTTACCACCGACGGCAAAAATTACCCATAGAAGTGGAGCTACGTGACATGTAAACGTTTTATATATTTATTATTATATTAGTACCTGGACTTTTTACAATGGGCCGTTATCAAAACCAGTGTAGCCCCTTTATTATACTGCGCCGCTTTTTCCTACTAGCAGCGCAAAACGGCACCGACCGGAGGGTGAATCACATTTTGGACTCTACGTGGACTTGATAACTTTTATGATTTTTATTAGTTGATTTCAACGAAATTTCATGTTATTGCCATAAACGACAACCTTTAGTTGTTGTTTAGTCTCTGTGTGGGGTGGTTGTCATTTTTCACAGCACACAGTCAACGCAAGTTAAAAGAATGTCTGGTCTGAACCAAAAAAAATCATTGAAGAATTTATTGAAATGTATAAATCTTATCCATGTCTATGGCAAATCAAAAACAAGGATTACCATGACCGAAATAAACGGGAAGCTGCTTATCAAGAACTTGTTAAAAAATTAAAGGTTGTTTTGTAAGATAATAAAATTGAAAGTTGAGATTATACTCCCAACTCGGACCTATACTTAAAAAGGTAAAAGTTGTTTTATTTTTAATTTATTTTTTTACCATAACTTTTAGCCAACCAATAGCGGTTTTTTGTTTCAAATATATAAAAAAGTGTTTAAACGACAACAGATGGGGAAAGGTCGCTTCTTATTCGGATCTTTGACTAATTGCATATCACTATGTGAAAGTAATAACAGATTTTAAAGAAAATGATATGATATACAGGGTGGTTCAAAATCGCAAAAAAAAAAATGAAAAATATATTTGGAAACAACTTAATACAAAAACATTAAAAAGTAAGTTTTATACATTTTTTTATCATTTATGATTACTCGGGAAAATTAAGTGTTAACTAAAATAAGCTTCACATATGCAAACATTATTAGGTTAAGTTGCATGTAAATATTATCCAAAGGGTAACGATTTACTTAACAAAAATTAAAATTTCTATTACGTAATAGTATTTAAATAAGTAAGTACATACAAAAATATTCATAATAAATTTTTTTATATTGGCAAAATACCATTTTCGTAATTTTGGATCTCCCTGTATATCATAAGGCGGTTCTTTTTACGCTTTTATTTTAAAAATCTCTTTCTTTCTACGTAATTGTAAAAATATTTTTTTATTTGTTCTTTTACGTTAACCTTAAGTTATTCCAGAAACCATAATCAATGGAAATAAATTATTTTTAACTTTTAATTACGATTTTTTATTTTTAATTATTATTAATTACTATTAGAATAGTAGGTATCAAAAATATATTCTTTTTTTTTTCAAAGTTATATTTCGCAATTTTAAACCACCTTGTATATCCTGCAGCGATTTTTTCTTTTCTTCAACACCGATATTTTCTTATTTAAAATATATCTTGTTTTATATATATATATATATATATATATATATATATATATATATATATACATATATATATGTATATATATGTATATCTTTGTATACTCAAAAATTATAAATTTATAAGAGTAATTTTTCTTGGATTTAGGTCAGTTAAATAAATATTAAAATGGATAAATTGTCATGTTTTTTATTTATTTTTTTTAGGCAAAATTTGACTTTTAACAAAAATAAAATATGACATTTTAACCATTTTAATATTTATTTAACTGACCTGAATCCAAGAAAATTACTCTTATATATATATATATATATATATATATATATATATATATATATATATATATATATATATATATATATATATATAATATATATATATATATAGGTAATGTCGAAGGTCAAAAACGGACTATTAAATTAAATACCGAGTTACACTTTTCAAGAAGATAGTTATCTACAAGTTCCCTATTTACACTTTTTTTCTATTTTAAATATTAACTGAGCTACGGAAGAAAAAAAGTGGACCAAACGGTTTTTTGGAAACATCTAGTAAGCCATGATTATTCTTAACGAAATAAAAAGCGATTTAAACTAAGCACTAAAAAATACAGTTCTTTTCCCATTTATCCATCTCTGTAGCGAAAGCGGTTTTCAAGATCACTGTACTAAACATCGAAAATAGTATACCCTGTATAATACATTTTATCAAAGAAGGAAAGTATTTAAAGGCTTCAATAAGAAATATTTTATTCTTAAAAAAAATCATAAAAAACAATAAAATAAAACGAAACTATTTACATATATTGTGGCACAGCAATACCGTATTTGTCATTTAACCTAAACATTTATTAAAATTATATAATTTTTAATTATTATATCCTTTACCTGTTAAACTTTATTATTCATTAAAAAGAAATCTGTTTACGGCCGACCGAAGGAAAAAAACTGTGCAGTTAAACCTGATTGCCCCACACACGCTTAGGTCTCAGGTCTACCCGAGTAGTGTTTCGGCCGACCGGAGAAAAAAACTGTGCAGTTAAAACTGTACAGTTATACCTGATTGCCCCACACACGCTCAGGTCTCAGGTCTACCTGAATAAAAAACTGTACAGGTCTACCGTGGGTATACCCACGGTAGACCGTGGTTACACCTGCACGTCTGTGCCCTCCCTTACCTATTAGGACCACAGAAACAACAGATCAAGATTTAAAAACATATTAAATTATTATTTTTTATTTTGTAAAACTAACTTCCTAAACTGTTAGTTTGCGAATGATGATATATATGACTTATATCAAATTTTACCCCGTCGTCGGAAAAACCACCGCAAACTTGTTTTAACCCGCGTAAGATGCATAAAAAGTAACGTAATATTCATAAAATAAGCAAACAGAATTTAAATTCAGGATATGAATACCAGAATATAGGTATTTAAATATCAGTATTCAAATACCTGTATTCGAATACCAGTACTCGAATAC
Source organism: Listronotus bonariensis (assembly GCA_014170235.1). NCBI lineage: Eukaryota > Metazoa > Arthropoda > Insecta > Coleoptera > Curculionidae > Listronotus > Listronotus bonariensis. The sequence goes on from JACEGR010003277.1 coordinate 78,425, forward strand.
CAGTATTCGAATATCGGTATTTGAATACCAGTATTCGAATACCAGAATATTCAAAAACGCTATTCAGAATAAAGAAATACCGAATACTGACCAAAAAAGTATTCCGTCGAATACCGAATACCAAACACATAAATCTATTCGAATAGTATTCGAATACCGCACAAATGTATTCTGAATACTATTCAGAATACCGAGTATTCGAATACTACCCAACTCTGTTTTCATGTAACTTTTTGTTACCCCTGTAACATTATCAAGGTCCCTTAAAACGATATTTTGCTTACAAATAAAAAATTTAAGTATTTAACTCTTGGGGAAAATCATAATCAACATTTTCCCCTTCGTGATTTATATTTTTGTTAAAAGAAATTCTTTTTATAAAGAATAATTTTTTCTGGAAAACCCCATTCGTGGACAGTCTGTAGACACATGGTGATAATTCGAAGCATATCGGCTATGCAGCTAAATTTGCCGTCTGTCTCCAACAAAATATCTTTTTATACTTTATCTGCAAGACTCTCCGTAAATATACATATAGAAAAGACATAATTGAAACAAAAATGTTTTAAATTAGTTCTAATGTGTTAATAGACGTTGAAAATTTACATATTTAGAATATCGTGTGGTCATTATTTGATTTCAGTATTTTATAAGGCGGCAAAATAAATATTCCTACAAATTACTTTATTAGCATTAGTTCCAGTTAGCTAGGAATATTATCATTACTTTGAATATTTGAATACATCTTTAGGGAGTTGTAAGTGTTTTTTTTATACTGGGTGACACAGGGTGTTCTTACACCTTAATATCTTTCTTGGTCAGTATTTTATCCTTTCCGTCCTCTTTCCAAATGCAATATTGGAACTTACCTGCGGTTTGCTGTGCAGCTTTTACAATAACGTCTAGTGTCACATTTGCACCCGCTTTTACATTTAATTTTTTATGTTTTACCCATCTATTATTGATCTGTAATACCTTAGAAACGGAATATGTTATGGTAGCAATAATACCTGCTATCACACCTAGGTATTATAAGCGGGCATTGTGATAATGCCCGCTTATAATGCCCTAATGCGCTAATATGGAAATTTTATTGCTTATCCAAATTTATTTCTCTCACAATAAAGATCAAGTTTATACAAAAATAATTTTTCTTTAAACAATACTAAAAATTAAACTTTATTTCCAAAATAAAAATTACAATTTTGAAATGTCCCGGAAAAATGTAGCTGATCTCACTATAGAATGGTCGGTGTTTTTTGTGATGGTAGCAACGGTGGTAGCACTAACGCTATTTTGTATAGAAGAACAGTCCATTAAAGAATTTTCAATAGTCGATACGGAATCATTTTGGCTACTTTGTTTTTAGATGAAATACTTTCTTCTATATATCCTTCAGCTCCTGAAGAGCTTTTCCATTTCCCATGTTGTTTTTAGCGTTTCAAACGAAGCACCTGCCTCAACAAGTAAAGTTGACGATGTGCGACGCAAACAGTGGCCGGTGTAAGCTGCTGCATTATCCAATTTTAAAAATTTTGCGATCAATGTTGGGACGCTTCCTATGGTATTTTTTCCAATGGGTTGTACTGTACATCGACCCTTTCTATAGTAAGAAAGAAATCTTCGCTCCTTTATTCCAGCTGGTCTTAATGTTGTGTACTTTTTTATTAAATTTAAAGCGCCTAAATCTTCTTCAATAATGGTAATACTTTTTGAAGTTGAAGCTTTTAGTTTCTGGTACCTTTATAACCAAGACTGTTCCTCTATCTTCAATCTCATCAATAGTCATTTTGACCAACTCATCTCTGTCTTAAACCTCCAAAAACACCCATTACCAATATGACTTTGTGTGCCAAGGAGATATCATCAGGAGCCTTCTTAATAAATTTTAATATTTGTTCTCCTCCAAAACTTTAGACTTCTTCGGACGTATCCTTTCGACTTAACTTTTTAAAAAGATATGAGACGATGGTATTGCGAAATGTCTATATTTTCATAGACCATCAACGTAGACCTTAGGTGGAATACTTGGTACAGAAAGAGTTTGGACTGTATTTTTCCGACTAAAAATAATAAAGTTTGTTAAACATATGTATTAAAATAAAATCAATAACTTACCAGTTCCTGAAAATATGCCATTAAAACGGTTTCGGTTATTTGAAGAATTGCGTTCGCATCTTTCCAAATACCAAATATGCCATACTCCCGATCATACTGTTGCCTTGATTTAACTGGCAAAAGATTTTCGGTCGCTTTTATGGCCTTTTCTCTTATATTTTGTGGAATTTCTTCCATTTTGAGCAAATCGTTAAATAAAATTGCCAACTGACTAACTGATAGAAACATCAAAGTCAAACTTAACACCAGTCATTATCTACTTACGTATACAGGTACAGGTGCAACTTATTTTTTATATTGCGAATAAATCGGTCGGTCTAAAATGCAATATGTCAAAAATAGATAAAGTTTTTTCTTCACATCAACGACCTTCTCTCGTCCACAACTAATGTCATTCATAGTTTTGCCGACGATAGTGCCCTTTACTCTATAGTTTTCAGGTTCCTAAACCAATTTCCAAACCTGATTTAAAAAGCAAACGCAAGGCGATGCAGGTATCTTTTCACAGGACCTTAATTTAATATTGGGGCGCCAAAAATCTCGTCCATTTTAATGCATCTAAAACACAATCATGTTCCTTATCGCAAAAAGATTAATCAAATAGTCATACTTTTACTTATGAGCGCCTTAGTGCAGAGCCAAGACACCTTTAATCTTGCAGGCGTCACATTTGAGAATAATCTTAACTGGATTAAAGACGTTGTATCTATGGCCACGGCAGCTTCAAAAGTTTGGTTTTTTCTTTCGAGCCAAAAGTGTTTTCCCCTCTAATTTATACGCTTTGTATGCGTCACAAATCCGACCCCCCATATCTGGGGAATAGCGTCCCCCACAACCCTTAGCATTCTTAAATCCATTCAAAGAAAAGCTGTTCTGCCCTCATTGCAATGATCTTTTACTTACAGAAAGCTTCCTTCTCTCGTCTGTCTGTCGAGCTGTGGGGGGTATATCGATTTTTATAGGCACTTCCATGGCTTCTGCTGTAAAGAATTGTTTTAAAGTTAAATTTATTCACACACGGTTCCCAACAAAAAACTTCTGGTGCCGCACATATCCATTCCTATACGATTTAACTGGACAGGCCCCGAACTTCCCACTTTGTTCGTTCTTTTAAGGGTGTTATGGAAATACTTTTTAATATATTTCAACCCCAAAATCCTTGTGTAAAAATCAAATTGAATAATAAAAGTATTAAAAAATGGCGGACCACCATAAATAACAGTGATTAATGAACCCCAAAATTTTACGATTAAAGAAAGCAAACCGCTGCTGACCAGCTCTTTAAATCCCTTTTAAATACATGTATGTTTACCTTCTGTCGCTTGTCAAAGAACAGCTGAGAAGCAGTTATAACACGTGGTTAAGTCAACAAGCTTGAGAAAAAGTTGCCAAATTTATTTTGTTTCTTTACCAGTTTATCTATGGGTTTTGCTGTTTCAATTCGATCAAACGAAAAACTTACATGATTACACAAATTATCCTTTATTACGCTACTAGGTTGTTTGAGCGTATAATGAATGTAAAGATTACTTTTTCCACAAATCAAGTACACTTTTTAGGTGGTTAATTACTTTTACAAACTTTTTAAACACTGCGACGCGACACGTATGCGCACTAAAGATTGAATTAAAATACACAAAACGGTATTTTTATTGCAAAACACTATTAAAACAAATTTTACTGCGTTTTTAAATAAAGTTTTTGTTACATTTCGCTTTTCTTTCATCAAAATTAAGAGTTGACAGACGACAGGTGGTTTACACAAGATCGTTTGACTAGGTAAGGTTGTCTCATTACGTCACATATGTACCGCACTGCTGGTTCCTTGGCGCCAACATATAGCAAACAAAGAATAATCATTGTTAAATAATTTATTAATAGGAAATAAAGAAGTTACGGTAACAACTGGAATTAACAGTATTTAAAAGTATTTCTTTAATATTGACAAAAAACACAAACTACAACTGTTAAAAACTTCATTAAATAATGAGCAAAATACATATGTGACGTATGGTCCGCCATGTTGCAAGGCTTACGAGGCAACCTTACCTAGTCAAACGATCTTGGTTCACACGAGAGAAGAGTACAAAAGATTATTCCCTATGAGACAAATGTACAAAAACTACGGTAATTGTACAGAAAGTGTCCGCAACTCCGATTTTAACCAAATTTGGTATGTTGGGTTTTTGGGGCGCTGATCACGAATCTGAACGAAATTTTAGTCGGAAATGTTTGGTTTCAGAGATAATCTTCATCAAAGTTGGCATTTAAACTAACCTTATTTTCACCATTATTCACCCCTCTTTTGCACACAATTCTTGATTTAAAGCTAAAGTGGCCCACAATATTTGATTTTCACCTTTTAAAACCCCGTGTTTCTATGTTTTTTACACCTTTTATCAAATAAATTGGAAAGGGTCCCTTTAAAAACGTTACAACCGTGCATTCACTGCTCCACCGCCTACACCATATTCTAGCTACGATTAAAAACGATTGAAAGCGAAGCTATGCAATTTAATTCAAAAAAGTGTAAAATACGTAGAAGAATGAGGTTTTAAAAGGTGAAAATAAAATATTGTGTACCACTTTAACTTAAAATCAAGAATTGTATGCCAAAAGAAGGGGGAATAAAGTGAAAATGAGGTTAGTTCAAATGCCAACTTCAATGATGGATATCTCGGAAACAAATGTATCCGACTAAAAATTTTTTCAGATCCGTGATCAGCGCCACAAACCACAGGTGTTTTTACAGGTTAGATGTTTTTGCAAGAAATTTATTGCAATTTATTCTAACATTTTTGCGGTTTGTAACGTAACTGGGTTTATCAATTTACTGAAACTTGTAAGTTCAATTTTTTAAACCGTTTTCTTTGTCTCATGTTGTTCTGGTTATGGGCGATAAAATGATACTTACAGCGAATTCTTTTGGTTAAACTAGGTGCTTTCAATTTAATTAGGTGTTTTTAATCAAAATTTTTTACTACAAAATGCAGGGTTTGTTTTTTCTTTTGATAATTCATAAAAGCTTGATGTCTAGGAACTTATTACCGTGGGTATAAAAAGTAGACGGCATATTTAACATACCTTAGGGATAAAGGAGCCGAAGTGGACATTTTGGGGCTTCTTCAGATGTATGGTTACAAAATGCATGAAACAATTACTTTGTGTTGCTATATTACTGTACATCTCATTGGTACGGAAGAGAAGGGAAGTTTATGGTGAAAGTGTAAAGAGTGTACTCGTGAAAAATAAAAGTACTTTCCAGCCAAGAAAAAATCCTAGCCTTCTAAAAAGCTGTTGTAGCTCTTAAATGTTATTTAAGGTTATTATTTAATGTAACGCCTACGCCGCTCATAAGTAGATAATAAAAAATTGGTTAACTTTTTTATGCCAGTATATTATTGTCCTCTATTGTGTGCTTTGAAATTTACGATAAAATGGTGGTGCCCTCTGGATAACATTATTCAGTCGTTACATGGGTTTAACATCCAAAAATCTGGCACCCACGGTACTTAGTACTTAGCTTTTGTGCTACTAACATGGACTGCCATAAACATAAAAAACTAAATATACTAAATGTACTAGATGTAGTACAATTGTACAGCTGAACATCGCAAATTCGCGTTGTTGTTGTCAAGGAAGCCGGCATGATTTAACTGACCAATAAGAAGGCTTCCCTATGTTATGCAAGGTTACAGAAAGACGAAATTCGCTTGCCCTGGTTTGCGTTTTAAATAATATTGGCGAAGAATTTACCAAATTGTGCGTTTATTAAGTTTTGCATTTTGTTTTAATTTACGTAAAATGCAACGAAATTCAATCGAGTTGACTGACATGGTTTTGTGCTGCAAAATGCTTCGGCAAGCCGGGGAACTATGAAAGAGTTTGTTTATAGTGAACCCATTAACAGTTTAGAACAGTTGCGAAATCGTGTGGAACTAGCGGCTCAGCAAATAAGGAACAATGAAAACATTTTTGCGCGTGTGAGAAACAGTATGCAGCGGAAAATAAATGCATGTTTGGAATCAAAATTTAGAACATATTCCGTATTGAAGGTAAATCGACCTTTATTTAAATATTTTTTTGTTACAATTTATTTTGATATAAGGCTTTTAATAATTTTTTAAAGTAAATTTATAAAAAAATAGAATATAATAACATTTTACCTTTTTATTCTATTATGTATTTATATCGTTTATTGGGTATAAAATAGGACGTTTGGCAACATCGCAAACAAATAGGTCTACTGTCTGTGTTTATAGTATTTACGTAACCAGGGACGTAGCAGATAGGTGAAAAGAAGGTATTTTTACAAATTGTAAAAAAGTTTGAATTAAACAAAAAAAGTACTCAGTGTGTCTCTACACTGTCCCAGGAGTCACCCATTTCAATATATTAAAGTATTTCCATAACACCCTGTATAGTGTGAAATATTAACTTAGAACCGCTAAAAATTTGCATAACTACTGTACAAAAAGTGCGGTTTTAGTGGCATTGGCTTGTCAAAAACAAGGAGGCGTTAAGTAGAGAATCAAGGAGCCTTTAAAAGAAGTATTACATGTTTTCTTTTTCTATTTGTTTAAAAAGTTATAGTGCCCTTTTGCCCTAAACCACGTGGCCAAAATATTTGTATGGTCAAAAAGTTAAGTCGTTCTTTTATTTATCCAAAATCTAGCCGATTTCGAAATGTTATTGCATTTAAAAATTAACGAAAAGAAGACTTTTAAAAACCGCATACTATATACAAATTAGAGCAAAACTTCAAACGCTTGTAACTCTGAAAAGTCTGGAGCGATTTTTAAACATTAAACGGTAATAAGTAGAGAATCAAAGGCCTTTAAGACGAGATGGTAAATGATTTCCTTTTCATCTGAAAAAATCATGGTGTTCCCTTGTAACTACATCAAGTAATAATAGTAATACATTTCACCTAAAACCAGCTAATTTTTAAATCATAAAAAAAATATTCGGATCAGCTCAAGGACCGATGACAATGCAATAATTTAAAAACAGTAATAAAAGCGTGGGGTGTTTAATATATTAAATGTTATAATTATTCTATTTGCAAATATCTATGAGGGATAAGTTATAAAAAAATAGTAAAATGCACCCCACGCTTTTACTCTGAAGTGACAAACTCTTTGTAATGAAAAATTATTTTCTAATTTTTAGTTCGGTTGCATATAAAAGCGTGTTTTTTTAGTTTTTTTAAACTATTATTTATTAATCATATAGTATGATTTAACACCAAGCTTTTACAGTTTATGCAATTATATGGCCAAAAAGAAAAAAAAGATAAATTTGTATAAACGACACTTTTATAAAAGTACTCGTATTTAAAAATTTAAACTCACTGTCACCCAAGGTTAGTTTATATTTATAAGGTTGCGACATATCCTCAACTTTTAGGCGGTTCGAGGTCGGGGACGCAAGGAAGGGCACTCCACGGAGAAAAGTTGGCAAGACTGGGTAACATCAAAGCTAATGATCAATCCAGTGGCGTCTAGAATTTGCGCATTTCATTTTGCATTGTTTTGGTAGTGATATTTGTTGAAAGATGTAATTCCAAATGTTTTTATTTAAAGAAAAAGAATTTACAACTTAATAATAATTAAAAACTGTTAACTGTGTAAACGGTTGTTCTACTAATACGATAAACTGTATATCTCCGGCACTGAACAACATGGCCGAAAAATGGGAGATGTGACGTCATAACACGTCAAAGCAATATGGCCGAATGTCGTGACCTTATATAGACCGACGTTGCTGTCACCGTCATGAGACGATTTCGGCCCGTTTTGGTACCCCAGTTTGGTTGGTTAAATGCCTACCAACCAATTTCGGGTGTCAAAATAGTGACATCACGCCAACTTTGGTACCCTGTTTGGTTTGTCAAATGCTATACCGTGGCTTGTGGGTCGGTAGATCGGTTTGGTATGCTCTCATCCTTTTCTAAAGCTGTTGGTCTTACTCTAAATTTTATTTCTTTAATAATAAAACATAATATTAATAGTTGCAAATATTTTAATTTAAATATTGCTGTTAAATAAACAATTTTATAAAAACCAATAAACCGTTAGGTAGGTTCTTCTTCTATTTACCTACCAAAAATGTACCAAACGAATTCGGATGCTACCATACACTGACGTAACGGTTGTGACGTAAAACATACCAATTGTTACCTACCAAAGTCGGAGTACCAAAACGGGCCGAAATCGCCTCTAAATTCTTAGACAGCCAACTTAAATCTGAAAAACAAAATTTTCTGATATAGGAGTATTAGCATTGCCAACCTAAAATAGACCATATGACAAAATTGGTATTTAAATACAAAGGGGGTATTTTAGGCAAAAAATAATTGTTGTTGTTAATGAGTTTTAATATAAATAATTGCGTATTAATGTTAAATTATAGAAATAAAGTAGAGATATCCCTCTATTAAAGCTAAATAAGGGAAAAATTAAATAAATAATTTAGTTTTAATAGTGACCAAGCCCAAGAAACATATAGGAATTAATAATTGATCCTTGCCTAATCAAACAAAAGTTAAAAATAAAACATGTTGTAAGACTTATTACTTATAATTTTTAATCATAAATTGGATCACATTACCAAGCGTGGAGATCTGTAATTTCATATGTGTAACATAAGAAAATTTGCAAAGATCACTTGTTGCCCGAAGGGATATTTCGGCGTTAAGTTATTTAAATGAAACAACCGCTGTTAATAGACAATCTGTCATGTAAAAAAATAATAAAGTGTACAGGGTGTCCGGGAAAATGTGGGAAATCTCTCGCACGCGTATGGAGCAGATGAAAATAACATGACAAGTTCCTATAAAATTTTTCCGTTTAAGCCCCCTGCGGAGATATGATCCCCTAAAGGGGGCAGCTAGAAATCGATTTTTCGTGAATAACTTTTAAAGCGGTCTGTATAATTTGATAATATTTTAGTACGATACATACTAGTAAAGACCTCTTAAAATAGTGCCCTTGAAACTTATGTCGCTTCTTTAGTTTGCCAGGGACGGACTAGTTTTCGCAACATTATTGATAATATTTTTTACGCCCTGTATGGAGAAGACACAAAAAATATGTTTTTGGGTAGTTTAAACCTTTTGCTAAAAAAAGGTACTCTTGTTTGACATCAATAAAATGAGCCGTTTTCGAGTAAAAAATTTTTTAACAATAAGAGTTTATTTTTGTTTAATAATACAATATTTTATTTTCGATATATCTGTTCCATACGTGTGCGAGAGATTTCCTACATTTTTCCGAACACCCTGTATATTCAAAAAATATTAGTATTTCTAAACTCTGGATTGAAAAAGCATAGTTTTGGGAAAATTATCGAAATAATTTAGAAATACGGGATGATTCAAAAATCGATCACGAAACTTAAGGGGTGATTCTACTCGACAAAATAAGGGTAGAGCTTCATATATATTTTTTAAAAAAGTCGTTTGTTTTCGAGTTACAAGCCGTCAAAGTTCAATTTTTATTTTCGTTTTTTTGCCATATTACATTTATTTTTGAATCAATCCATTTGATATTTGGCACACAAATCAAGCTTCGCAATTTTAAGACAAAGGTACTTTTTTAAAGACCGCTAGAGGGCACTTTACCTAAAACTTAAAATTTCATTTACATCATAACTTTTTTATTTTGACAGATATCGCAAAGCTGGGGGCGCCATTTTATAGACAATCAACAACTTAAAACATAAGGTACTCTTTATTAAAGTCGATAAACCTCACCGTTTAGGCACCAATAGACATTAAAGTTTTCATCAATTTAGAAACAGCTAAATTATATTATTTTTAGCATATACTATAATTTATGTTTTACCCATCTATTATTATTGATCCGTAATACCTTAGAAACGGAATATGTTATGGTAGCAATAATACCTGCTATCACACCTAGAGCATTATAAGCGGGCATTATGATAATGCCCGCTTATAATGCCCTAATGCGCTAATATGGAAATTTTATTGCTTATCCAATTTTATTTCTCTCACAATAAAGATCAAGTTTATACAAACATATGTATTAAAATAAAATCAATAACTTACCAGTTCCTGAAAATAGGCCATTAAAAGGTTTCGGTTATTTGAATAATTGCGTTCGCATCTTTCCAAATACCAAATATGCCATACTCCCGATCATACTGTTGCCTTGATTTAACTGGCAAAAGATTTTCGGTCGCTTTTATGGCCTTTTATCTTATATTTTGTGGAATTTCTTCCATTTTGAGCAAATCGTTAAATAAAAATGCCAGCTGACTAACTGATAGAAACATCAAAGTCAAACTTAACACCAGTCATTATCTACTTACGTCTACAGGTACAGGTGCAACTTATTTTTTATATTGCGAATAAATAATGTAATTAGTTATTGAAAAACTCTTTTTGGGTAAAACATAAAGCATTGTATGCACCACGGGCTTTACTGGACTATAATGCCCATCAGGTCGAAATCTAGCCCTCGGGCCAGAGGTCCTCGGGCTATTTCTGACCTTCAGGGCATTATAGTCCTAGTAACGCCCTTGATACATAAATAGCTATTGAAGCCGTTCTTCTTATAAAAACCTCATTATAAAACTACTCCAAAAATTAATAGACTCATTTTTAAAATTCTTGACTTTGACAAATAAGCACCTGTGACCTGTGGAAACCAGGTTTTTCTCAGGTGAAACTATCCATTTAGTATCATGCAGTTTTTAATCAATTGCATCAGAACCACAGAAAATAAACCCAACAACCGCTATAGTACCAAATTCGTCGTGAAAATTTCTACCCATAGATATAAAAATATACAGGGTATTCCATTTTAAAAATACGTCACTCGTGCTGTAAATATTTTGTTTTTTGTTTCAAATGTTTTTCTGGTTAGATTATTAAATTTTACGGAAAAAATACACAAAATGGCTGTATTTCTTTTAAAAAGTACAGGCAAGTTCAAAAATAAGGCCCTGTTTACTTTAAAATAAATAACCCCATACTTTTTATTAAGATGTTATAGTATATACCAATTTTAGATATACTAGCCTCTGTGTATTACTTTAGTAAGTTAAATAAAGTTTGTTATTTTAAATCGAACATCCCTAATATTTTTTCAGATTTAAATTCTACAAGTTATTTCGGATATAAAAGCTTTAATATATTCATAACCTATCTTTTTTGGTTTAAGAGAAAATGGCGTTTGAAAATGTTTAAATAACGACCGCACAATATGCGGTTTTATGGGAAAACAAATAAACATCTTAAAAATTTAAAATATTTAAATTATTTTTTTAAAAGACTCTATCATTTGGGGTCATTATAGTAGGGGAGCCCAAGATACTAAATTTGAAGTTACTCGAGCGTCATAGAGACCTATTGGGTTACATAGCTTAGATGATAAGAAAAAATGTTATATAATGTATACCTTTCATCGGGGCGTTAAGTTGCTATAGACTTTTAAGTATGGATAAACTGGGTAATATTCCCAGCAAACACTATTTGCCGACAATGTACATTTTTCATATTGGCATTGATGGTAAAGCATTGGCAATTGGTGGCAATATTATGCCAACATCTTATACGCATTAAAAAGTCACCCCTAAATAAACACTTAATTGCCAATAAATTTTACATGCAGGCGAATTGCCGGCAAGCATACAAAAATGGCGGCATACCAATCCTGATTAAATAAAGCACGCGTTTTTGTTGCAGGCAAATAAATATTGGATTTTTGAAGGCAAACCTTCAACGCATATTCATACTTTTTAAACCATATTATTAACATTGGTATTTAACTAACATTAAAGCAATTTTTTGATCTGTTTTATTTATAATGGCAGCTAAACAACATTATTTTATGTTTTTTTACATAATTTAAAGGAAATAGCCTTTTCATAACATTTTATTGTTAAAAATTATGCAAATAAAAATTAGGTCAAACAAAATGTTTATTATGTATTCTGGAGCGAATAAAAATAAAATGATGGTAAAATTAGCTACGTTAATTTCGACCGAAGGTGACCGCTTTGTGCATTTGTTTTCTACGTGGTTTTCTAGCTTTTTAGTTTCTTTTTAAAGAATAAGAATTTAATAGACATAATTAAATGTATTCATTACCTAATAAGTGTGTGATTAATTGGTGATGGCTAGTCGAGAAGGCAAGATATTCAAGTAGACTGTTAGGAGCTGTAAACATTTTGTTTAAAACTTTATTAAAAGTTTTAAAGACGTGTTAATAATAAATATTATATATATTTAATAGTTTTTTTGACATACCGATAGATGGCGTAATGGACATAAAAACTACTACGTTTCTGCAATATCTTCGCTTTTTATCGTCTAAACCGTACCCATTAGGCAAAAATATTTCGAGAGCGGTCTGCCGTAGGTGATCTCACTTAGCTTTGAAAGAAATATCTTCGGCTAGTGTAAAAATCTGCATCTCCAAGTTGGACAGTGTTCCGAGAGATGGTACTTTGCATTGCAAGGAAATTGCATGCAGTAAGGAGTTTTTTCCTATTTTAATTTTCAAATAAAATATCGCATCATTTTAGCTTTTAAAAAAAAGTATATGCGACAATTTTCGTCAATAAGACGTCAGCTTGCTGCTTGGGAGTACCTGCATTTGCCCACTTTCGTGTCTTTTTGTTATCTTTTTGCCAATAACTTATTAATGATGGATGCCATCATCTTAAACGCATTTTTTTGCCAATAACTTATTAATGACGGATACCAACACTTTATCTGCAACACGTGGCCTAATAACGGCCAATTGCCCACTTTCGCGTCTTTTTGATATCTTTTTGCCAATGCCTTGCCATTAAAGAGTGTTGGCAATGCCAGTAAATTAAATGTACAACGCCGGCAAAAAATGTTATATGGGTTACTATATTTAGTCAGCTGACGATCAATTCAGTGGCATCTAAAATGTGTGCATTTTATTTTGCGTTGTTTTGAAAGTTATATTTATTGCAAAATGTAACCCTTATTGTTTTTTATTTTTTTTTATTTAAGGTTGAAGAAGTTAATCATAATTAAAAAGTCTTGTGTAAACGGTTTGTCTAATTACTGTATTTTTCCTAGTCCCAGGGCCATTATTGAAATTGACTCTATGATAATAACACATTTAAAACCTTTTAGGGGTTTCTTTTGACGAGTCTACCATGAATATTCATACCGCCATATATGGAAGCGGCGCTTTAACTTGGCCTGTCAATGTCAAATGTTTCGGATGTCGGACTGGGCAAATGCGTCACTTTGTTTAAAAATTTTATCTCAAACATTGTAGTAAACTTGTCCGACCAAAAAAGTGACGGTTTTGCCCAGTTTGACACCCGAATCATTTGACATTGACAGGGTGGGTTAAAGCGCCGCTTTCATATAGGGCGGTATGAATATTCGTGGTAGACTCGTCAAAACGAAACCCCTCTTAAAAGATTTTAAAAGTGTAATTATCATGAAGTTAACTTCACTACTGGCTCAGTGACTATCCGGTACTTGTGTTAACGCTTATCTCATTTAATAACATGGCAAAAGGTTCCAAGTGACGTCAAAAACCACAGCCAATATGGCGGCAATGACATAACCCCTTTAAAATATTGACCCTGATATGTACCAAGATCGTTTGACTAGGTAAGGTTGCCTCGTAAGCCTTGCAACATGGCGGACCATACGTCACATATGTATTTTGCTCATTATTTAATGAAGTTTTTAACAGTGTAGCTTGTGTTTTTTGTCAATTTTAAAGAAATACTTTTAAATACTGTTAATTCCAGTTGTTACCGTAACTTCTTTATTTCCTATTAATAAATTATTTAACAATGATTATTCTAGCTGATTTTTATATCCCGCTCTTTCGCCCTCATAGCATTATCCGTCTAGACATCCTTGTTTGCTATGTTGGCGCCAATAAGGAACCAGCAGTGCGGTACATATGTGACGTAATGAGGCAACCTTACCTAGTTAAACGATCTTGGGTATGTACCATTAAACAATGGACACCCTGTATAACAAACCAATCTCAGGGGCGATATTTTCATGATTACAATGTATCCTTTATACAAGGACAGTAAAAAAATAAAATAAACATAAACACTATTATTTTAGTTGATAAATAGTTATTATATGTACTTGTTACAAACACCTCGGAATACCGCACTGAAGTGTAATTTAAATTTATATGCATATTAATTATCACAAACTCTTTTCGCTCTATTTACCAACAAGAATTCGACGAGTGGGCAGATACATAAAAATAAACAGTTCCTTCATCACTACTATGTGATTTAGATGTTTTACTATCTAGGATTCTTATAATTATTATTTATTTTTAATTACTATGGGAAGTTGTTAAACAAAAGTCCTCGCAGAGATCTGGAGATCGTACCACAGCGAACCTTGAAATTAAAACGGGTTTTAAAGTATTAATTTATTTTTCAATATACTCGTAACAACAAAAAGAGGAGCCAATTTTAAATAAATAATAATTTAAAAAACTAAAAAAACACGCTTTTATATGCAACCGAACTAAAAATTAGAAAATAATTTTTCATTACAAAGAGTTTGTATTACAGTTATAAAAGATCAAACAATGAATCATAATTATATACCTTAAAATAGAATTATAATAAAATTTAAGATAATAACAGAATAATTCACTTCAGAATAAAAGCGTGGGGTGCTTAATATATTAAATGTTATAATTATTTTATTTGTAAATATCTATGAGTGAAAAGTTATGAAAAAATTCATACTGTTAGCCCAACGAGTCTAACTTAATAAAAAAATGTGTTTGTTTAATGATGTTGCCAGTTTTTCACCCTAATTTTCCCAATTTATTTTACATTATTTTCTTTTTCATTATTTAATATTTAATTTTCATTATTAAAATACCTGTTTTAATCTTGTTATTGTTGTTATCTTTGATTCCCTAAAATGATTTTATTTTATTGCATACTACATTATTTTCTTTAAAGAACCTAATATAATATTATTATGGTTAAATATGTATATCACCCATAGATAATCTACATTTAGATCCGCAGTGGCAAGAAGCATTTCTCGGATTTTTACGACCTGGCGCAGTAAACAAATGAATGGGTGGACTAACATGCGCACTTAAAAGCCGTGGCAAAATACAAACACCGGCACCCCGTACCCTTCGTCCGCGGTCTGACCGTGACGCTCATTAGCTACCGTACTTCGAACAGAAAACCAGGACGCCGCCGACAAAGTCATTTCGATAATTACTGTATTCCTTTTACCTTGTAGAACCATTCTGAACCGTTCTCTGAACTGTCAATGGTGTCAAGAAGAAGAAGAAGAAAATTGTAAAAGGAACACTTATGGTGTCGTTCCGAGCGGTTCTGGAGAATAAAAAGGATACAGCAAATGCGGATAGTTTGTATGGGGCCAGGTGCGTTTACCTTCAACTTGCTTGCGTACAAACCAATTTTTTTCGCCCATGAAATGTAACTATTGTTTCGCGCAGGTTATAACATTGGCAATTCATCGAGATCAGTGATATTACCCAACATATTCCTCTACTTTCAATAGTTTGGCAACAATGTATTTCTGCGAACAGAAAGCCTTTCACAGATTGGTGGCCGTTAGTTGGTAGTAGCTGTGTACCAAACTTTATTAAAATATTTAGGGTGCTCGCTAAAGTAATATCACACATGTATCCCAAAAATTAGAAATTTAAGACATAAGATTATTTGTACATTTTTGTCTCAAACCAGGATTAACACCCTTATTTAGAAGTATCTTATTCTAAAACATCATGTATACTAATTTTAAGTACTGGAACAAACAATTAAAAAGGGCTTATTTATTACAAAAACGAGTACAATAAAACATAATATTTTATAATCTATTTACGTAGATAAAAATACCTTATTATATTTACAATTATTGCAATAATAACCTTACGTATGCTATGTAGGTATCTTGTAAATCAAACTATTTTTAATGTTGGTAAAAACGTTTGTTACCGAGCTTTTTTAATTTACAGCTGTAACAATTTACAACTTCCTCATTTTATTTTAACTATTTTACTGCTTTAAAACACGAATAAATATTTTTAATAAGCCATTTATCTTGCTAATGAGCAATTTTCTCTTTTCAACTATCAATAAGCAAACCGTTTTTATCTCTATTAAGCTTTTAAATGACATTATCTTAACCGTTTTAATCATTTCTTAGATATTAGACCTTACATTTTATTATTAATGATTTTGGTCAGGATAAATATCAGTAGGTATATAATTTTAATTAAATGTTGTTCTCCTGCTGAATTTAAGACACCCACGGTTTATTTGGCTTAGGTTTCAGGTTTTTGTAGACTCGTCGACTGTCTCAAGAGAAATTAAAAGAACAGCTACAAATTACTAAAAATGAGAGACTGGGTTATTTAAACTGAGTAAAATTATATCGCATATATAATGCATTTTCTAGTATTTCTCGTTATTTTCTGAACAAGTGTGTTCCATTTGGCCTTTATTCATCGGGGGCGCATTCTGATTCGACAAAATTGGGGTATACTTTACCCCAACCTTGACCTTGGCAAACGAATTTGTTCCTTATGTTTAGTTTTGATATGGTCTTGCTTATTGCGCATGTCTTTACCGGGCGTCGATTCTGAATGCTTTGTATAAAAACAAAACATAAACCTTTGGCTTTTGGACTCTTTGTTTGACCTCCGGACTGTGCGGACGTCCGTAGAGGACTACAAAGTTCTTCCCGGAGTGGCGGTTAGAGGTGCCGTACGAACGTTTTTACCTTCGGGGATCAAGGAAAGATTGACGGCATCTTACTTCTGGATCTAAGCGCTGTAAGCCAAGATTCCTATAAGCTGATGGTATCCTGTTTGATGGTGAACACGAGGTATTTCTCAAATGGCGGAAATAGATGGGCGTGCCATGGGAACTGTCAGTAGTGAAAGTGAAGGTTATACGTAACACCAGTAGCAGGCCTTGGTTTGACCGCTGACAATTTATGCATTGCATCGATTGTAGAATTATTTTTGTTTTCTTTTTGGAATTTCTGGGAGCTACGAGCTGGATCATCCAGATTTTCCGCCGACGAAGCCCTGGAAAGCATAGACCGGAAGAGGGAGAGTAGTGGATTGGACCTGAAGGGACCAAAACCTAGAAAAAAAAATAGAGAGAAAGAGAAACCTTTTGCTTTGTTTTAGGTCTTGCAGTTATTTTGGAAAAACAATATTTTAGCTGTAAATAATCAATAAATATCAAATTATTGTTATTTATACTTTTCCATTTGTAATAAACACGCCATAACTTATTAAAACCTACAAAACGGGCAGCTGATTTTGACACTTTTGTTTAAACTGACTAACCCTGGTTTTACCTGGGTCAGCAGGATCCAACCTGAATTCAGGATCCGAACAACCGATCCGTTTTTGAACAGGTTTTTATGGATCGAGAGTTAACCCAAAATCAATTTTTAAAAATGTCTTTTTAATGCTAACTAGATGTCATATCTGTCAATCTGATGTACAGTCAGCGCAAAAGTCTCCATGTACCATTTCAAACATCATTTCCTTTGTATGTTTTTCGTAATAGAATTCGCCAAATACAGGCCGTTAAAGAATAGAGAATTATTGCAAGTTGCCTTATTAAGCTGGTAAGGTTTTGTTTAACACACTTACAGAAATACATTTGAAAAAGCAAGGTTTTAAGTATTTTTACTTCTAAAAACTTTTAGATTTTGTGGTCGGCAGCCATTCGGTTCGACGAACAGTTCCGAAGTTAAAATAAGGCACGACCTAAAACCGACATAAATAAAGCCAGGCACTATACTTATTAAGGGAGTCCTTATCCCATCATCTGCGCAAGCTCAGATGTCAAAATATGGCCGGTATTATTAGTGCCAGGCCTTATTTCACTGTGAAATTATTTTCTAATGTTGTGAAGAAAACTTAAGGGCAGATTCTACTATTGAAAATATGAAAGAAAGTTCATATAAACATGTTTCCATTTTTTATGGACAATGCCCCATGTTCTTATCAATATATTTAAGGTTTTTGGTTTTTTTTTAATAAATTATTACACAGGAAAATAAAAAGTGGTCTGTGCTAAAAAACTAGGGGTCAAACTTTGCTGTTGCCAAGGGGGCATTAGCAATTTTTCTCAAAATAGAAAGAATGGTTATGTACCTCGTTGTAAAGGCATTTAAATTCTTCACTCAACGACACTTTGTTTTTAATAATCAGCCTATCCGTTCCAGACTTAGAACCATTTGAAATTTGGCTTAAATGCTATACAAACAGTGCGGTTTTTATGGAATTGGCCGAAACGGCTGGGCCGGTTTTCAAAAACAAAGTAGCGTTAAGTAGAGTATAAAAGAGCCCTTTAAACAAGGTACTACATAGCGCTCTTTTCTATTTGAAAAATTGTTAATTGGCACCAGCAATTCGATTTTGACTTCGGACTTGTATCTAGAGGGAAAAAATACGTAAAAAACATTTGTCTGATACCCAGCACAGACCACTTTTTTTTATTTTGTGGACCTGTGTTATGTATATTCAAATATCACATTATTATTGTTTAATAGTGTTTTAATATTCCAACACTATTTGTCTTCAAACGTAAAATTAGTGTCTCCATGATTTTATCTTTTCCTAGACTAATAATAATTTACCTTGGTAAATTAATAAGTGAATGAAATATTCCTTCTTCCACTTTCCGAACCTAAATATCAATTAAAACTTGTAATTAAATAAATACTTGGTAAATGGTTTTTTCGCTCTATTTACTACGTTCAACAAGAATTTAATATGTAGACTAATATACAGATTAAAAACCTATTTTCACGACCTTTAAAAAATGCTTTTCTTTTAATCGTTAACACAAGAATAAATATATCAACCAGAAGGATATCTCGAAGGCGGCTTCTTTGATGTCTCCTAGCGCGTCTCATGACCTCGAACTGCATATTTTGCAGGCGTTTCATGAGCGTACCTAAGAAATTAACATGTTTAGGCGCCTATCTCTTAAAAATATATTTTAATATTATTATAATGCATTTTATAACATCTATGCAATCAAATAAAACAGATGCTTTAATAATGTCGTATTGAGATATATTAATAATTATTATGAAATGTGTCTATTTATTTTCGCATATGACAATTTTTTATTTTTCATATTTTTGAAGTTTCTATTTATCCATTTGAGGGTATGGAATAGTCTAACTGTAACAAACCATTTAATTAAATAACTAAATGGAAATTGTTCACAAGGATGTAAAAAACTATTTTTAAACGGTTTTACTTGACCTGTTTGTTATTTATTTGGAATTATTTTTGGGTCAAATCTAGTAATTGAAATTTGACCCCCTTCCTGACGACCGATCGATCTGAAATTTGGTACACTTCCTTAGTCTTGATGACAATACAATATAACATATTCTTTATGATTGTAAATCCAACATGGCCGCCGATACAAAATGGCGGATTACATATTACTTTACTACAACCTCAATATGGATATCAAATTAAAGGGCTTTATTGGTAGAATAGAACCCACCATGAAAAAATAAAATCCAAGATGGCCGCCGCCACAAAATGGCGGATTATATATTTTTTTCACAAATACCTCAATATGGGTATCAAATGGAAGGGCTTGATTGGTAGAATAGAACCCACTATAAAAAAATTATAATCCAAAATGGCCGCCGCCACAAAACGGCGGATTACATATTTTTCTCACAACTACCTCAATATGGGTATCAAATGAAAGGGCTTGGTTGGTAGAATGGAGCTCACTATAAAAAAAATAAAATTCAAGATGGACGCTGCTGCAAAATGGCGAATTACATAATTTCCACAACTACTTCAATATAGAATCGTTGGTTAGTTATAGTAAGGCGAACTCAATAGAATGAGAAGTATCAACTACCAACAAAACTAAAAACTGGAGAAATAAATTATGTAAAAAAAACTTTTTATGTTAAACGGTTTTATTGTACTAAAAGCTAAAAAATAATTTGGTAAGTCCTAGCTACCAGATCGCACCAATCTTCTCATCAATCTGGGGTATTGATCAGACAAATAATAAAATCGTTGGGCAATTGACATCTTGAGGAAATCTGTAAAATTTGTTCGCACCATCATCGTAGGATTTGTTTTTACAATTTTAAAACTGCAAACAAGGCCTACTTTTTTCTTTCTTCTTCCATGATAGGTAATTAATTACACAATTCACAGAAAAATCACTAAACAGAATATTATAGTCCAGAAAAATAAAACGTATCGCAATAAACTATATAAAATACATTGACCGTTACCGAGTCGTTGCTTCGCCTTTCACTACTGCACTGGCAATTTCGGTTTAGAATTTCGGTTTAGTAGCCCTCGAAGGTCACAGCCTGCGCCGCTCAAGGTAAAAGAGATATCCTTCTGGTTAATATATTTATTCTTGTGTCGTTAATATGAAGTTAAAGTAATCCATTCTATTATAAGTACATAAAGGGTTAAAAAAGTAACTTTTTTTAACACTTTAAAGTTTTTTCACACTCTGAATTAGTGTTTTTATTTCAATGCCTACTTCTGTAACAAGTGCATAAAGTGATACTTTTTATGAATGGGAAGTTTGACAGCACGAGCCGTTACGCGAGTGCGGCAATCCCATGAATAAAAAAGACACTTTATGCATGTGTTACATACTATATATTTTTTCACAACCGTATAAAAATTGTCCCAAAATACCATTTTATACATGTTTTATTTATCTAAACTTATTAATTTTAATTTTTGCAGTACAGCCATTAAATTGCAACAAAAAAATCATAGCCTCCTTATTTTTTAAAGACAATTATCCTCTTCATAACTATGCATTTATTATTTAATTTTAGAAAATTGTATGTACTTACTTTTTGTAGAAATAATACTAAAACCGTATAAATTCCTTTTCCATTTCTTAGTCATCCAAATTCTTTATTACTAATAATTTTCAATCTTTTATTAAACTTATTTGAGAACTGTCAAATTTTAAAAGTGACACATGAACTGAAAGAAATAATGACAAAATCAAAGGCATTTTGACCCTTTGGTTCAGCTGATGTCGCCTTTACTGTTACATTGCATAATTTGACATTTAAGTTTATTGTCGTAGGCTTTGAAACAAAATAATAACTCAAAGTGTAAAAAAAAGCTTCGAAGTGTTAAAAAAGTTTTTTTTTTAAGTGTACAAGAATGGAATACTTTAACTTCATGTTTACGATTAAAATAGCAGCATTTTTTTAACGGTCTTGGAAAAATATCAATTTATGCAATGTAACAGTTAACATCAGCTGAACCAAACGGTCAAGTTACCTTTGATTTCGTCATTATTTCTTTTAGTTCATGTGTCACTAGTTTTAAAATTTGACAGTTTCCAAATAAATTTAATAGAAATTATTGAAAATTATTAGTAATAATGAATTTGAATGACTAAGAAATTGAAAAGGAATTTATACTGTTTTAGTATTATTTCTACAAAAAGTGAGTACATACAATTTTCTAAAAAATAATAATAAAGGCACAGTTATGAAGAGGATAATTGTCTCTTAAAAAATAAGAAGACTATTATTTTTTGTTACAATGGCTGTGATGCAAAAATTAAAATTAATAAGTTTAAATAAATAAAGCCTTGGTGATTTGGGAAATTTCTATATGGTCGTAGAACAAATATAGTATGTAACACATGAATAAAGTGTTTTTTACTTATGGGATTGCCGCACTCGCCTAACGGCTCGTGCTGTCAAACTTCCCATTCGTAAAAGAAGTATCACTTTATGCACTTTTACATAAATTACTATTATCGTTTACAAAACATATAATTTTGTTGTTTACTATACTCATTTGGGTATCTAATTGATAGCACACAATAGATAATATAAAGATATTATGTTAATTTTGACGCGAAATGTCAAACGACGAATTAATGCATAGGTTACAGATGTTGCAAAATGTTTGTTTAAATTTCAGCATGACATTCGTGCATCTTCACTTCCTTGTTTTTTATCAGGAGTTTTTATTTTTTTGATAATTTAAAAGGTTTTGGGGCTAAAGGTCTCTTAAATGTTCGGCAAGGGATCAATCATAAATTATTATTGTTCAATTATAGGTTGTACGTGTGTTATCGTCGACATTTATTTGAAACCTGTAACAGTAGCTTTGTTCGCGGGTTCGATTCTGAACCGGTTCTGGGACTATTCGCATGCGCAGCGTTCGCGGTTAGTAAAATCCTGAATTTTTAGTAACAGTTCTCTGTTCGCGGGTTACAATGGAATCAGTTCGTTATCGGTTCGTAACCTGATTAGCAGTCCTGGGATATTTGTTGGAACTAAAAGTTCAGTTCGGAATTTTATGCGCATTGTCGACATGGTCAGCTGTTTTCTGTTTTTGTGGTACAGAAATAAGCCGTTGCGTTGTATTACAGTTTATTTGTTTCTGCCACTTTTTATGCGGGTTAATATACCTGTTGAATATTTTTGTATATTTTTGTGATTTTGAACGTATATAAACAAAGGATTTTTAATTGTATTCCGTATGAATGTATGTATGCAATAAAATAAATAAAGATTTAATTAAAAAATATAGACAATATTACAAGATTTTACCATTTTTTGTTGTTTGAATTATCTTTAGTTAAATACACATACTTATGTTAAAAACGAGAGGACCCAGGGAATCCCTCGTCTTCCACCGAGAGACCTCGAGTGGCTTTCAACAGTATAACAATTTACCTTTTTGTTTGAATTGATTTTTTTTAGTATCCAATTTAAAATTTAACCATGAAAAGTCCTAACCAAAAGGCTAGGTTAGAATACATCCTTAGCTGTATAGAAAACCGTTCGCGGTAAATAAAAATTTAGAACTAATAAATAACTAGACATGCGCTTTAAAACAATTCTAAACCAGTTCGGTTTTGGTTCAGAATCAGTTCATTACTAGACCCGCGAACAAAGCTAGTATTTTACGTTATAAGTCCGGTAGGTGACTTATTACAGTACGAGATGTTTACGGACGAGGCAACGCAGGAGCCGAGTCTGGAATATAAACGAGTACTGTAATATCACCTAACGGACGTGTATCGTATGATATTTTATTTCATACTGTCTTTATGAAAATTAATGAATAAATATTATTTATAAAATTTTAAGAGAACGTGTTGTTGGTTTCAAATTATTTCACTTAAATGACGTAGGTAACAGCCTTGTTTTCCATATCATAGGTAACTATGATTATTCTTCGCTTGTCACTGTCAAATTGATAAAAGAATATTATATTAGTTGTAGCTCCTAAACGGTATTATATAGTATAGGTAACGCTAGATAGGACCAAATTAAATAGAAATTACCAAATTTGGTGTTAAATAGGTAACGCTAGATATAGGTTTAAATAAAATAGAGATTACCAACTTTAGTTAAACAAAATACTTTAAAAAATGTAATATAAGTCTGTTTTGTAATAATATAATCATTTTTATTTACTAAAAAAAAATCATGTTGTCTCAAAATATTATGTGTGAAACATAAGCATTTGGTAGAGGACGAATCCATTCCTAGATATTCACCAATAAGAAGAGAAGTTTAAAGGGAATTTAAAGAGCATTTGAAAATTTTGTCATTTTATAATATACTTAACTGATTTAGTTATTGAAACTTTTTTTTGTAATATTAAATGAAAATCGCTTAATATATGGGTATTTAAGATTTAATTTCATTTTGGCATCCAAAAATGACATTAATTCAGGTATAACAACAATCATCACGTGGACATTTATAATGATACATGACAGGGTTGCTAGGTTACCATGTACCGTAATGTGCAATTTACCGGCCCCAAATTAATACAGGTTAAGTGGATTTACTGGACAGTATGAAATAAAATACTATAACCTCCTTCTTGATCGACCTAAAACGTTAAAACAAACAAATCGGTTGCTTAAATCCTAATAAAACCATCAAATTACACCATCAACAATAAAAACTGCTCTTTTACACACCTTTAATAATTATCATGCGATATTCGACGATATTTATAGGTCTA
Organism: Listronotus bonariensis; assembly: GCA_014170235.1. Classification (NCBI taxonomy): domain Eukaryota; kingdom Metazoa; phylum Arthropoda; class Insecta; order Coleoptera; family Curculionidae; genus Listronotus; species Listronotus bonariensis. The sequence goes on from JACEGR010003277.1 coordinate 102,601, forward strand.
TATAACACTTTAAGAAGGCGTGACAAGCCGTAAAAAAAGAAAGAGTTCGGCTCACTTGACTCGGATTTTCGGCAATAAAAATTGTCAAAATTCCGCGAAACTGACATTTATTATAACGCTCGTTATGCGTTTTTATAAGTTTATAAATATTTTTGAACGTATGGGATTTATTAGAGAGGTTGTTAACATACAATAATTTATAGATATTTATGCAAAAATTTTGCAATGTGTGACCGAAACCTGTGTGTGTGGTATGATTTAAACGACATAATTTTAAATATCATGGGCTCTGCTGTAATAAAAATATACGCGTCTTGCCAACTCGATTCTTTGAAGTGATTTTTAATGTTTTGAATACTAACAGGTAGAGATTAGACCGAGAACAAATTCATTTTTTAACGTTGTGACATTATGACATACGATTACTTAAACTTTTTAAAATCACCTAAAGATTTAAACCCTTTATTCGAATCTTAACCACTAACTTGGCTTCTGAGAGACGAGAAAACCCCGGGAAATGTTTTCTGTCCGTAGTTATGTCCTCATAGATAACCTACATTTAGATCCGCAATGGCAAGAAGCATTTTTAGGATTTTTACGACCTCGCGCAGTGGGTGGACGAACATACGCACTTAAAAGCCGTGGCAAAATACAAACACCGGCACCCCGTACCCTTCGTCCGCGGTCTGACCATAACGCTCATTAGCTACCGTACTTCGAACAGAAAAGCAGAAGGCCGTCAACAAATTCTTTCCTATAACGCGGATAGTTTGTTTGGGGCCGGGTGCGTTTACCCTCAACTGGCTTGCGCACAAACCGGTTTTTCGCCCATGAAATGTAACTTTTGATTCGCGCAGGTTATAACATTGGCAATCCATCGAGATCAGTGTATATCCTGCCTTGTGTCTTAAGGTTAAAAGTCTATCTACTCTAAAGTTTGGTGTTGCTGAGTCCAGATTGGGCATAACACTTCGTGTCTGGCAAACGACACGTTAGTAGTAATGTATGTATTTAAATGTAATAGATTCTGCTGGTGATTATAATTATGAAAATCAATTAGAAAGATTGCAGAATGATTGTAAAAAAATAAGTAAAGCAGATTTTGTCAAAAACTTTCGTTTATATGAGTAACCCCACATTTTGTCAGAACAGCGAAAAATGCACATTTATCTCGACGAATTAGATCAAGTATTTGTGATATTTAAAGTTTGAGTCAAAAAGCATTTAAGAAAATAAAATTCAAGGATTGACTAAAAGAAAGACTTGCTGTACTTTCCGTTTAAAGCAAAGAAGGCACACTGTCTACGTTTTTTACAGCAAAATTAAAAAAAAGTTTTCTTTTTTTAAATATTTAACACACCGTAGTTCAAAAACTAAGACGTTTAGGACATATGTTTATATGAAGTTTTTTCTTATTTTCTGTTGTAGAATCGCCCCGTAAAGTTTGTCGGTTGAGTTACTGGACACCCTGTATGTATGTAGATAATTTGATTGAAATTAATAAAAACTTTAATGTCTATTGGTGCCTAAACGGTAAGGTTTATCGACTTTAATAAAAAGTACCTTTTTTTTAAGTTTTTGATTGTCTATAAAATGGCGCCCCCAGCTTTGCGATATCTGTCAAAATAAAAAAGTTATGATGTAAATAAATTTTAAGTTTTAGGTAAAGTGCCCTCTGGCGGTATTTAAAAAAGGACTTTTGTCTTAAAATTTTAGAATCTGCAAAGCTCGATTTGTGTGCCAAATATCAACTGGATTGGTTAAAAAATAAATGCAATATGGCGAAAAAACCAAAATAAAAATTGAACTTTAAGGGCTTGTAACTCGAAAACCAATGACATTTTGAAAAAAAAATTATTAAATACCCTTATTTTGTCAAGTATGGACCTCCTTAAGTTTTGTGATCGATTTTGAATCACCCTGTATAATCCGAATAATTTTTACAAGTCGAAATAACAACATTTTTTTAACATATTTAAAAATCTATAGCCGCTTTCCCCACAGATAAAAAGGTATACATTATATAACATTTTTTTTTCCTTATCATCTAACCCAATAGGTCCTTTTCAGGCTCAAGTAAATCCCCATTTAGCATCGTGGGCTCCCCTTCTATAGGGAAATGTATTTTTTAATGTAACCTTCTTTATTTTTCATATGTATTTTTTGTATCAATTTATGTTTCGTTTATTGGAATTAATGTTGGTTTTAAGGTCTTATAATGTGTATAATTAAATCTTGATCGTATTACGCTCCAATGCATTTTCATAGCAAACGAAAATGTATTTTTTTTTTTATTTTTGCAAAAAACTTTTTTAAATAAATTTAAATAAAAACAGTTTTTACTACGATGTTATCCATTTTATGAAAAAAAAGGTTGGTATTGAAAACTAATAATACATTACGTAGCGTCTGAGAGACGCCACGTAAGTAGTAGAGTTAGAAAAATTGCACCTTAGTGGTTAAGGGTTAAAACAGAGTTTCTTTATGAGAAGGGGTTTAGACATAAGCAAGACCGGGGATAGCTTTTGTCAGGAACGTGAGGGTGTGAGAATTACGATTTCGGTTGGCAGTTCTGTTAAAAATTGGTAGCATTATCAGCTGATGACAGAGTCGTGCCTTGTCGAAGCTTTGTTTGGTAAAATCTGTGGAAATTTGCCATTTTCATTTTGGTTGTATACTTTGCAAGGATTTCCAGTTGTTAATGTTTTTGGTTAGTTTAGAGACTTCACATATTATTGGTTCGGACTCGTTTTCATGTCGTAATTCGTGTTTTTATATACATATGATACTGATGAGTGTCCGCTAATTAATGGTACTCAGAATACCCATTAAGGATTTAAACAAACATACCTATATCCAAAAGTTAATGATAAGGAAGATACGGGATGTTAAAGGGATATAAATATTTTTTATTCATGCATTTCAATAATTTCTGATATGTTTTAAACATTTTAATAAAACTCGGTATTCAGGAGTTTTTAGCTATCAGCTATTTATATCTGAGCAGTTGTAATTATAGCTAATACGATGTTATTGAAGTTACATACTTTCGGGTGCACTGAACAACTAAAACGTGAATACCTACCTTAAAAACGGTTGTCAAGACCGATTCTTACTAAGTATACCCTTTTTGTGCAGAAAGCATAGAGAAGCTTACTAGTTTACATACATACAGAGTACTAACAAAAAATTGGGTAGTTTTAGAGAATTTTAAATAGTGTTCCCATCGCCCTCTAGTCTACACACAAAAATTAATATTCGATCTGAAAAGCTAATGTTTAAAAACCCCGAAATACCGTTTTATTAAGATATTTAAAAAGGGGGAACAATTATCGAAATAAATTTACTTTTTCTTTTTACTATGACAATCTTAATATTTTGGCATAAGGAATCTGTGGTTTTTCTGTGTACCATTCATTAACGGACACCTTGTATACAAAGTTTTTAAAATGGTTTTGACTTACGGAACCATGGAAAATGTTTTGCTCTGCCAGGTACCTCATCGTCCTGTCGTCGCTTTGATAATTTTTAATTTTCAATATTTAAACCACATTTATGTTTTTGTTTTAGGTTATGCCTATTAAAATAATCCAAAAAATTGTGTTTACAACATACAGTTCTTTTTTTATTTCTCCTTAATTCTACGCCACCGATCTGCCTAAAAACAAACATGGCCGAAAATGGCCCGACTTGACGTCACAGCCGCGCTAGCCAATATGGCGAATGTCGTGACCTTATCTCATCAATCGACTTTGGGTTAAAAAACATTGCATTTTAAAAAATTAATTTTCAAATGCAAGTTAACGTTATCGTATGCGTATACTTATACTCATTATCATTATTACCATTTCTGCAAAAACTTTCTATGTATATTCCATAAGAAGTGCCGCAAAGCGGAAATAAATCTTAGTAATTTAAATAAATGTGTCATTATGCTTAATTAAGTAACGTTATTTATTAATAATTTCTGATAATTTTTATGAAACATTCAATTATTTCATATTTATGATATATGTAGATGTCCCAGGGCTTGCCTTATGCTCATTTCAAATATTTATTACATTTTACTTAAAATGTTTTTAGAAAATACTATGTACATTTAAGGATAGTTCTGTAAATTATGGCTAATGGGAAAGTTTTCTTATGATATAAGCTCTAGTTTTTAATGATTTTTGCAATATACTCATAAATGTCACTCCTTTTCATAAAATTTCACTTATAAATAAAATAAATAAGCATATATGTTGATACAAAGTACAAAGATGAATCAAATATGAACCAAAAATTTGCTATAACTTTTTTGTGAAAACTTTTCTTCCTAACATCAACTAACGATTCACACTCTTACCCACCCCATTATGAAACATTCTGTACCGCGCAGACCTAACTAAATGTGTAAAAAAATACTTTTCAATCTTTAAAAAATCGAGTCAATTTTTTCCCGAATCTTTACGTTCGTAAAGTTTTCATAAGGTCTCTCTCAGAAGACGTTGAATTATGAGAAGGGAATACTAAGATCCTCCTGCCTCTGACGGTGTGCCAGGCGGGAAATCTGTATTCCTTCTCATCAGCGGTCTTTGGGGAACTCATCTTTGTCATTCCTCAAATCCTTACCTACCTTGTGTGAAATAGAGAACAAGGATAAATTTCGAAGGGCTGTGATACAGTTCTTGCAGGATAAGTGTTTTTACTCTTTTAATTTTGATTATTGATCATAGACTGTTAAACTGTTACTACATATTTTAATTGTGATGTCTGTTAATGATTTTATTACCACCTGTATTTTTGTATCATTTTAACTGTTTTTAACTATTTAACTAAATTTCTTAATTATTGATCATAATCTGTTCAACTATTACTAGATATTTTAATTGTGATGTCTGTTAATGATTTTATCACCACCTGTATTTTTGTTTTATTTTAATTGTTTTTAACAAATGAAATGATTTTAAATGAATGCTAAATTTAAACTATTTTTTTATTTATTCTGTAGTGACGTTTCTTTGTCATTGCAACAATGCTTTTAGTTTGGTTTCTAGTTCTAGTTGGTATAATAAAATAATAATAATAATAATATCCTTTATTTCCACAAATCATTGTTACAACGACAAAGAAACGTCACTACAGAATAAATAAAAAAATAGTTTAAATTTGCATTCATTTAAAATCATTTCATTTGTTAAAAACAATTAAAATAAAACAAAAATACAGGTGGTGATAAAATCATTAACAGACATCACAATTAAAATATCTAGTAATAGTTGAACAGATTATGATCAATAATTAAGAAATTTAGTTAAATAGTTAAAAACAGTTAAAATGATACAAAAATACAGGTGGTAATAAAATCATTAACAGACATCACAATTAAAATTTATAGTAACAGTTTAACAGTCTATGATCAATAATCAAAATTAAAGAGTAAAAACACTTATCCTGCAAGAACTGTATCACAGCCCTTCGGAAATTTATCCTTGTTCTCTATTTCACACAAGGTAAGGTGGCAAGGATTATAAGCCTGACAGCACTGTAATAAGGTCCTCTCTCAAAGAACGTTGAATTATGAGAAGGAATACTAAGATCACTCCTGCCTCTGGTGACAATTGTCATTGAGTTGGAATAAAAATCGGAGTTTACAGTGAATAAATGGGGATTTTCTTCACAAACATTACTAAGGCCAAGAAATATAGACTAGGGACAGTTAAAAAGCCTAGGCTACTAAAAATAGGGTTTACAAGAAGCTCGAGGATGCACTTTAAGTATGCATCTGATAATAATATTTAGTTTCTAAGTGTCAGATATGGTAGAAAGATCAAACAGAATCCCATGGGAGTG